>CABFPE010000109.1:720560-742066 GCA_900660155.1 Hofstenia miamia
TTGATTATTATTTGTTTTCGATGTTTTCAGAGCAATTACCTTAATCGTAACCTGTTTTAGAGCATTTACCACTTCAAACACATTTCCATTAAAAAACTTCATTCAAAATAGAATGGAATTCAATGATGCTTAATTTTGACGATGTTTATATTGTTCACACAATTTCAAATGCAATTTTGAAAATGTCAAGCTCCTACTTAGGTAGGACGAGCTAATTAGAATCCATACATTCAATTAAACATATAGTGACACTGTGATTGAATCGGTATTTTCAAAAGACTAATAAAAATAGAGTATGATGAAATACATGGTCAAAAAAGAAACTCATAGTACATTACTGTTAATTCAATTAACTGTTCATCGGATAAGTCTTTATTGTCAATATAGATATGGATTCAACGAGAAATTAAAATTTTACTTACATTTAAAAGTTTTTCAGGATTTTCATTATAGCCAAGTTTAAAATTACAAATTGTTAGAATAAATGCCATCAATTTCCTCTTCCCAATACATGAAGTCTACTTGACTAGGGTCCCAAAAATTTTTGACATTCTGCAAATAGCTAAAAGCTATTTAGCATATTCTAATCCAAACGTCATCAAGCCATAATATTTAATAATAATTTTTTCATCTTAACATGATTGTAACCACTCTCTTTTTGAAAACTATTATTAGAAAATATAAACCTCTAATCTTTTGCTTTATGATTAATTTGGAATGTTTGAAGTAACCGCTTGCTGCATGCTTTGTTCAAATACAAAAATAGAGGATTATTTGAGTGAATATAACTTTGTTTTGCTGCAGTTTTAACCATGGAATTCTATAACCAGCATTCCAAGCGCAATCTGAGACCTACTAAAAGTGTTGGCGAAAAGTCGCTAACCCAACACTTGTGTTGCTCACAAATTTTGCATGTTTTCGATTTATATATTTGAGGTGCACAATGATAATAATTGCAATACAATAATTAATTTGTGATTTCTTAAACATATATGAAGCAAAACAACTGAAATAAACGTTCTCTCATTCCTACAATAAAATCGTTTTGCAAGTATATTTAAAACTGTGATTGCTCTTGCACGTGACTTTCCCTAACTTACTGCAAGTAATTATAAAACAAGTGATTGCATCTAGAAACCACTCCTGTTTATTATTCAATTTAATTAGAGATGTAATGAGTCAAGTCGACAAAATTAAGTCGTTTGGACACAAATGGTGTACCCAAATGACTGTAGACGGAGTCTCAACTTTTCCAACAATTCGGTGAAGTGTTTGTGAAGCACGATGTCTATGCGATCGTTTTGATGCAACTTAACGATAATCAATTCTTGGAAATGGGTCAGGGTTTGACTGTGCTTACTCCTGAAATGGACAGGGCTTTAGCATAATTTCCATTTCCATTGGATCGAAATAAAATTGGCGATAAAAAAAATCGGTCAAATTCCAAACCCTGGGAGTGCATAATTCTGACTATTGTCATTGGTGGTCTATTTACAGAAAAATTTGAGACTATTTGTTGCTGCAATGGATATTAGACAGGTTTATTATCGGATCACTATGTATGCAAAGAATTTGAAAGTTTTTGCAAAAATCGTATTTTTAATTATTTTATTAAGTTTGCAACTTTCTTTAGAAAGCAAAGTCTTTTAATAATTACCAATAATTTTATTACAGATGTTGACTTTGTTTTCCTCGATAACTCATTTCTGCAAAAAGCATTACTGTCTAAGGCATTCAGTTTGAGTTATTTACAGGCTTGCCGTTTTGTAAGTTTTTTCTCAACAACCAACTCAGCACAACAGCAAAAGACTAAGGATTCATAAATGTATTCATAAGATATCATTTAAAAGGTTGCCAAAGGCTTTGCGATGTTTGCTACACCAAATCTCCTTCAATATCAAAATATAGTGGTTTCAATATAAATACAAAAGTGGTAATTAGGTATTGAATTTAATTGTATTCGAAGAAATTACAATCAAAACTTATAACTACCCCAACAACATTTCTATAGGTAATTTTCTTATTAAGCAAAGAAAATACTGCGGAACAAAGATTAAAATTATGATTTAAAAATATATCTAAGCATAAGAAATGTAATGAAAATTAGTTTCTTATTTTTTGCTAATTGTAGTCACTGTTACAAGAGAATAGAAGGAAGCGATTAATTTCTCAATAATCATCCCCTATCCTAGATGTATGACATCGTAAAGGAAATATATTTTTATTCAATGAATTTTCTCTCAATTACAAAATATCTGGTTGGTGTGAATCGGTGCAAACTGGCGCGAAATTTTGTATTTCATTTTTTGGAAGTTTTTATTTAGTGAATGCCGTTTGTATTTGCAAAGGCCGAAATTTAGCTATGCTATAAATCTGACAACTACTCATATTACAAATTTTCAAAATGAGATGGAAGTTTAATGTAGTTTATGGAGAATTACTTAACATTTTACAAATTTCCGGTTAACCATTTGGAACGCTCTAAATATAAAGCAGCTTATAAATGTAAAAGATTGTTTTTAGTAGCTAATATGATGAATTCCAGTAAAGGCTGCATCTATGATGCAAGGGAAGAACAGTTGTATTCAGCAATAGGGTACTACCAAATACTGTTAATCTAAAATAGCCAATGTCCTTTTAAATAAGCAAACCTTTTATCCACATTTACAAAAAAATTTTTTCAAGCTTATTAGCAAATCTTGAAGTCGGGCGCATGGCAACAATGATTAGTGAAAGTGCTTGAATGTACTATTGAAAGTTTGTACCAATGTGTAATGTTTGCCTAAGGTATTTCAATATTAACATTTTTCATTCAAAACTCTGATTTTCAAATTTTTTTAATTCTTGCCATGAAAAATCTTCAGTTTAGCATAACGCTTAAGGACCATGTGAACACGGACAAACTTTAAGTGTTCCTTTATTTGTAGATAGACTCCCAGCTCCTTTGGAGATTGACTAGCGCAAAGTAGGAGGTCTTTTTTGTGTTAATACAATTTGAATAAACTGTAAGCCAGCAACAATAACTCCTGCTCAAAAGATTTAGAAATCACAAATGCCTTCCAATATTTTTAGTAAGTTGGTATTGTACCAAATTATATAATACGTATTTGGATGGTACACCCTTGTGTTTTCTATTGTTGGTTTAATAACTAATGGTCTCAGCTTTATGACTATCTATTCAATGAAGGTCAACAATTCTGCAACAGTATACATTCAAGGTATGATACATTTAGTAACTACGAAGAATTAAAAATTCTCTTTTTTTAATGGCCTCTTTAATATTTGTTAATGGTGAATAAGTCTTTTAAAGTAACACTGCGCAAGCAAACTTTTTTAAGAATTGAAATTTCAGAAAATTAACAAGTTATCATTTCTTTGCAGAAAATTTATAGAATGCCCAGTTTTATTAAAAAAATCAATTTTGACAAATGAAAGGTAATAAAATTTTCATTTAAGACATTAACCATTTTATTGAAAATTCACCAAAGAATTCTGAAACTGTATACATTCAAGGTATGTTCTAATTATTTATTCAATAAATTCAGCACGGATAACATTAACAAATTAACAATTAGATACTAATTTTTTGCTAATTAAATTAAGAAATAAAATTGTTGTCAGATATTTATGATGTTAGATTTTTATATAACTGCATTTCAACGCAAATATTTTGAGTACAAAGAGCAAATATTCCACAAACTTGATAAAGAGGGTTAGGGCGGAGTATAGATCCTATGAGTAATTTCGGATTCAAATTGGCCTCCTGGTAATTATTATTAATGCATGGTACGATTTAGAAGGCAAAAAATTCATTTCATTATTTATTAAAGCTTGCAAAGAACAGCATCTCAATTTCATTGATATTTATTTGAATGTTGCAACAGAATCAATGTTGCATTTAGCATGTTACTTATGTATATTTTTCAAATACTTGTAAAATTGCTATAGAAATGAGAGGAAGTTACCTAAAACTTGAAGGTATTTAGTGTATGTTGCCATTGAATTAATTTTAGTTGATTTGTGAATGCAGAGCTTTTAGGTGGGAAATTCACCCAAACTGCTTTTTTTGTATCCATAAAGATAAAATCAGATTTGTCCATAATTCAAACTATTTTCTTCAAGCCTTTTGAGAAATATGGAATTCCTTTGATATTAACATACATAGGTAATTGTCCTCTTCCTCTATGGAGAAACCCTTTCCTATGACCTCGTCCTATTTCGGGAATATGTGAATGTATTAACTATTTTTTAATGAAACATCTGATTTTTTAAGAACATTAAAATTTCCCTAATCCCTAATGCTCAGATGATGGAAGCAACAAATCATTTTAAATATTTGATTTTCTGTAGATGGACAGCCTAAGCCTCGTCCAGATATCACATCATTATTAGTTTATGCTATGAGTGCCTAAAATATTTCTAATGAAGCAATGACTGATTGTAAGTAATGGATTGCCATGAAATTTCCTATCAGGATAAAATAATTGACAAATGGTTTTAAATGTTTTTGCAAATTTATTAATAAACCCTAGTGGAACCCGTAAAAATTACAGGAAATGATATTTTTAATACTGACTATCATGTTCCTATTTACTGAGATGTAAACGCTTTTACCGATCACAGCTTTTTGCCTGTCGCCAATCAACTACTTGGAATGAACATAATGAATATTAAGCCAATCAAATTTCCAATCAGTTGGCGTAAATTTCATCGAAATTGACCAAATAGGTACAGAGATAAAAACGTTTAAGGACACAGTGATTGTAAGTGTGACACACAAAACCGCACACACTATTGTATTAAGAGGTAGAGGTAAAATAATGAAGTTCTATTTTATGCTGTAGATTTTAAAACCTTTGCTAGCATTTTTCATTTAAATAATATGAAATCAGAATTCCAATTATTTCCTTATAGGTGGTGCCAATTGAATAAATCAAGTTTATTGATGGATTCTTACAATACTTTTTCTAACGTACAATATTGCAAAATATATAAATACATTGACAAAGGCATTGTCTATTTTCAGCAGACGAAATTTTCAATTTATTAACAGATCTAATTGCTTAATAAAATTTGGTACTTTTACCAAGATATCATCACTGTTTTTGTGGGATGTTTTTTAAAATATTGTAAATTGTGATCAATACAATTGACTTTTGGAAGAACATTTTACAGGTTTGAATAGACAATTTATGGTCAGCCAAGGAACAAGCAAAAGTGGAAATTAAGAATAACCTCTCACAATCATCATTGATTAAGCAAAATATTATGAATGTTAGTATGATATAATGCCTGTCAGTTATTCAAAGATATTTCGAGCACAACATTTCAATATTGTGAAAGAATTTTAAATGCCCATTATCTAGTCAAAATTTCGTATTTAATATGGATAATTGTGTATTAAGCATGTCGAGAACAAAAACTATTAGTTCTAAGTTTTCAAATAACGTGCATGTACCACTTTCTAAACATTGATTGGTATTTGTTTAGCACTAGCGATTTGGGATAGCGCATCTATTATATTTGATGGACCAATAGATATTACTCAAGGTCAAAGATTCCTAGATTGGAGTGTTCCTAATGTTTACTTTCTCCAACAGATTGGTAGGACATTGCGGTATTCGTACATATATGGTTGTCACCACCATTATCTTGAATCACTCTAAGTTAAATGTGCCTGCCTACAACGATATTTGATCATACTTTATTAATAAGTTGAAAAAGTTTATAATTTGATAAAGATTATATCACCATCTTTATTAAGTATTTTTTGCTGAGAAAAGAATGCAAATTTCTACTACCATATTTACTAGGATCTTGGGTTCACCATCTTGGTGACAATGAAATTTTTTATTAATAGTTTTTTGTATTTTTGCAAAATAAACATTTATTAGAATTTGTTAGGAAATTCAATTAATTCAATTTCAGCTTTCATTAAAAGATAATTCTAATGAAGTACTAATTCCCTCAATATATATGTATAAATATTTGTTTTTTGAAAGGCAAATTTGATAACGCTGGTTTATTAATCTTTCTAATAAATCTTTTACCTGTTTTGCAAATTATCGAATAGAAATGAATTATTTAAAAATTTGATAAGAATTTACTTGTTATGAAACAAGTGGAATATAATTTCAATAATATCTACAAAATTTTGTTGAACACTAGAAGTACTATTACTTCTTGAGATTCATTTTACATGTAGCATTTCAATTAAAAAATATGTAAAAGAATGAAAGAAATTCTACTTATGGAAATTCAAATTGATTATAGCAGGTGTATATACCTGCTATTGTTTTTAATGAATGCATACGCAAGTAAGCAAAATTTAAATTTGAGTCAATTTTGACACATTTGGTACTTCTAGTGTTAAGTAAACTATATCACAAACTAGTAGGTAGTTTTAAAATATATTATTTTTGTGTGACAATTTGTAAAAATATTAAAATTTTTTACATATATGTCTTAGCTTGTTGTCAGTGTAAATATAGGAGTTTAAATTTTACTCTATAGTTCATGTAAAATTATAATCGCTACATTTGAAGAATGTCTTGCAAAGTGTTTTAGGAAAATAATATTGATGTACTCCAAAATTTCATCAAATTGTTATTGAAATTTAACCAAAGTTTAGTCATTAAATTAGTTTTTTGGAATTATTTGAATTTTCAAAGACTGGCGTACATAATATCTATAACTTTGTATTTCCAGAAAATAGAATATAATTTAGCATTTATGTTTTTTTGCTTTAAGACTGAAATCTTGTGTTTAGAAAACAGTCTTGATTGGATAACAACCGGAGTGGCGCAATGGATTGTGGTGGTTATTAGTGTTGACAGACTTGTAGCTGTTTGTTCCCCTATATCATATAAAAATTATTTTTCTAGTTGTAAATTTGCTTTAAAAACAATTTTTGCTGTTATAATATTCAATTGCGTGGTAATTGGAATACCCTGCATGTTAGCATATTATGAATGCCCCAATGGATTATGTCGTATAAGACCTGCATGGAAACGAAGTCACTTTGTTCTCATTATGGAGTTTGTTCAAGGTATAATTCCTTTAATTTCAGTTACCATTTGCAATATTACGATTGGAGCAAAATTGTCCTTAAGAAATGAAATTTCAAAAAACAATGGAATTGATGGGCTTCTCTTAATCATATCTGTTAGCTTTCTAATATTCATAACAGTAGCAACAGTGCCATACCTTGTTCTCCATTATTCTTCAATTATTGGAAAATGTTCCCTGCTTTCCGCGATACTGGAAATGATTGGAAACTCTACACATGTCACTAACAATGGTGTGAACTTTTTTCTGTATATCATGCTTGGGAAAAACTTTAGAAAAAGATTTGTAAAACTCTTCTTTAAACGTGATAGACTTTAACTATCTTTGTTGAGCATCTAAGTGATCACTTTGTAACAACTTTATTTCGCTAAATATATTCTTATCCAATTTGCTTTCTAGAGATTATTAAGACATATATCCAGAAAATATTGTGAATTCCCTGAGGCTCTTTATGTATCTGTGTTAAAAATTGTTCATCTCATAATTTTTTCTTAGTGCCTTTGGTGTTTTCATGAAAAACAACAAACTTCAGCATGATATTGCTGTTACTCCGTTCTTATATTCCATTATTTAGATTATACAGAGAGAGTGCTGTGTTGCAAAAATTTTAATGCATACTCTAACATTTTTAGTGGTTTAAAGCGGGTGTATTTGTATGAAGTACTATCAATTCGAAAGTCTTTAATATTTGACTAAATAGAGGTTTGTTTTAAAATACGTGTGCCATACAATCAACGGACAGACATGGGTGAAAAATGGTACGAAATTTCCAAAACTAATGCAGTGAATCGGCTACAATTCATAGGCAATTTGTCGAAAAATAAATTTATATTTTTATATTATTACAAGTTTCCAACGTATTCAACTTTGCGCTAGTAAACTGAAAACTTAAAGAAAATTTTTTTAAAAATACTAAAATGGGGCGATTTAACAAAATTTTAATGGGTCGGGCGGGTGTGGGCTGAAATTTCTGTTTCTTGTTCATGTCTCGTCGGGATTTACATACTACACTTATCCCCTTGGCTACGCCACTGTCTGCAGGCAATTGTAACCTGGATTTACATTAGGAATGTTCCTCTAGACATATGTAAGTTACTATTGATGACTTAAAATTCAAATATATTCAAACTGCATTAATACATAAAAGACTTTGTGCAAGGCACGCCTCAATGGTTCTGGGACATCTTTACACAAACAAAGTTCTTTGTTACTTCCAAAGGCTCAAAGCTTTATAAATACATGAGCATTGGGTATAGAGAAAATTTAAATCATTTTCAAAAATTTTCAAAGTTTTAACAACTTCAGTCACATTAATACACTTTAATAGAAATTTTCAAAATTACCTTAAAGTATTTTCTACAATAAACCTACCCTTGCCTCACGCTTTTGAAATTTTACAAAAAGCTTTGAGAAAACCGGTTCTCTCTTTAAAATTGATTCCAGTTAATTCAAATTTAATACACGCGCAGAAATATATTCCCTCCATTTCAAGTTCCAAGATCATCTTCAATGCCTGAATATATTGGATTCAAACTCAGAAATTTGTGTGGATATCCCCTACCAGAAAAAACAATTTGCTTTACCTTATCAGAATGAAATATTGCATCAATTTCGATTGCCCATTCATACAATCTATCAAGATCATCTTGATGTGATATTGATTCAGCCTAAATAATAATATAAACTAAGAAAAAAAGTGGGCCTACATATGACACTTGATATACACCACAAGGTATGCCAAGAAGTGATACCTTGGTACTGCTGGAGGAACACATTGCTTACAATTTGGACAATAACTTTTGATAATACTGCATAATTCATCTCTAACTCCTTCACATCATGTAGTTTATTTTGAAGCACTCCATGAATTACACGATCGGGAACTTTCTGAAGATCAATATGTATTATCTCTAGGTCATCTTTGCCTGCGTTCAAATGATCTATATACAGCATTCAAACAGCAAAGAGTTGAATAATTGTGGAATGCCGCTTACGAAGGCCACACGGTTTTTTCATTTAGAATAGAGGTAATGTGCGTATATATTGCAGTGCATCGTAAACACACTTTTCAAAAACTTTATTTTGTATTGAAAGTAGCGTGACAGGCCTATAATTACTTAATAATCGCCTATCTCTTCAACAATAGTGAAACAAGACCAATCTTTCAGCAAAAAGGAAAATTCCATGAGTCTTTGAGCATTTCAAACAAAACGACCTAAATTATAGACCATGCACGGCGAGAGAGATAAATTATTGAAGGCTGATGTCCACAGTGTGAAAATAACGCCACCAAGCAATAAACATTGGTATTTATAAATAAATTTCTTGCAATTTTCTCGAATAAATTTCAATTTTCAGCCTTCATTAATTTTATCTTTCTCGCTGTGCGCAGCCTATTATGTTCGCNTATATATATATATATATATATATATATATATTTCATGAAAATTTCTAAGCTATGTTCACGTGAAACACCCTAATTAATATATATATATATATATATATATGTTGAATTTATTGGCCTTTAAAATACAAACAAAGAAAACAAAAAATAATATAAATTAGGATTTAGTAAAAACTCTTATACTGTTGTATGATTTTAACGATGTGTACAACTGTATTTAAGTGGCTAAAAATTGATGAGTAATTACAATAATGTTATTTTCGAGATTTCGTAAATACGGCCGGTATGTGACACCAAATGTGTTTAATTTTATAATAAAGAAATACAATGGCCAACTGAATAATTCCTAAATTAAATTTTGAACAGACATATATTGCTCTACTGGTGTATATTTAAGTTGTGTGATCTTAAATAAAATGTAAGCAGAACGAAATAAATGATTAAGATAAAGGATATGAAGTGAAGTACTCTTGATATAGTGCAAATATATGGCATGGCATCAGCACAATTCCTTCCTTATTTATTCATTTTAAAGACTAAGGAAAGCAAAGCGCTATTAAAAATTTACATACCAAGCAAAAGAATAATTAAATTTCTAGGCTTTGCGTACAAACTTTTGAAGTAATTGCATCAATCACAATTGCTTCTTCTTTATTATTAATGAATTGCATTATTTTTGGTGCGAAAAAGTAAGCTTACCAGTAATTCAATTTTGTATCTATAGGATTCTTATCATAAACAACTTATTTTGTTTTGATATAATGAGTTAAAATTATTTTAAAGATATTTTTGAGAACAATGAAATTTTGGTATTTCCTTTGTCTTACAGTTTGTTCAGTGTACCCAGCTCTTTTCCTACAAAGATTCGTAACACAACTCATGCAATTCAATGATTATAAAAAGGAAATGAAGATGAATACCTCTGAATTGGAACGATTTGAACATATCCATTCACTGTCGCATTGTATGCTTAAATGTATGAAGACTGGTAAGTGCCTCTCAATTAGTTATCACAGCAGAAAATATGTGTGCAGAGGTTATTCTATCGATAGATTCACACATCCACTTAACTTTGTAAATGCTTCTAATCAAACATCATACTATGGGATGAAACATGATTTTGAACCATTTTGTTTATTCCGTGGTAAAATAGTAAAGTCCTCGTTGACACCTGAGTGCTCAACAATTAACAGGTATGGATGCCATAAATATATATTTGTCTATGGCAATTTATTGACGAGATTGCAAATTTTTACACTAGTTTACTGAAGCAATCATAATTGGTAGAGTATCCAAAAAGATGACCTCATTGTGGGGTTATTTATTCTCCTATCTAATGGATTTGCTCTTTATCCAAATTATGCAACTAAACTAGATGTCTTCTGCCTTCAATATTTCTCATAAATACCAAACCGTCTTCTAAATTTTCAAGAGCTTCAGCAAAAACTTTTATACAACTAAACCCAATTTTTCATACCCTTACTAAATTGTTAAGTAAACCAGTAAACAGTTATTATGAATATACAAAATCACTTTTAAATGTTCAAACAAAATGCTGTTTGAATAAATATACAAGATTATGCAAAATATTACTGTAGGAAGAAAATAATACCACAATGCTCTTGGTCTGATTGGCACTTCTTGGAGAATGTTACTCAAATGTTATTCATTACAGTGGACGTTAGTAATAGAGTTTATGGTGAATGGGAGATTTGGGAACTGCCCTACTATAGAAGAAAGGAACATAATTTTACTCGTCACTGTAAGTCACATATTTGTATATTAATATCAATTCAACCTTAAAGAGCCTGGTAACCTGTAAATTTGTAAGTAGCTTTCTACGTTTTCAAAATATTTTCACAAAACCACTTTGAAACCTAAATATCGTGAGCCATACAATAAATATGAAGCTGATTATATGAAATTTTGAATATTTGCACTAAATTGCAAACATTAATTTTTTTTGAAAATTTTAATTTCTTATATAATTATTAACTCTCGCAATTCCAAAATTTCACGCAATCGTTAGGTTTAACATACATGGTATGAACAACGAACTTTAATCGGATCAAGTCAGTTTTATATTTTTATTATGTTAGTTATAAGATTGAAAGTAGTCCTTTGAATATTTCAAATATTTTATTTGTAGGAGCAGAGTTTTTATAGGTGACATCCTTTACACCAATTCATAATTTTTCGCTAACATTATGAAAAGAACATGAAAAAATTTATGCGAAGTAATACAGCATGCAAAAATATATATATAGAAAAACATGGCCTTTTACTACAAGTGATTGAGATTGTATGTCCTATGCATATGTATGAAAATTCCAAGAATAAAATTGACAAATTTGTAGAGATATAACCAGACATTATTTATAATTTTATAAATTTAGGTTCGAAAATTCCTAGAATTACAAGGTAAGATTTATTAAAGAATTTCTTAGAAATTGATTTTATTGTTTAAAATTATAAATGAGAACAATAGACAAAAAATTGCGTTTGAATTATTTAAATTGCATCTTTAATGCTTTGATAATTTATGTAATATGTTTGATTAGCTTTGCTGTTTCTCACTTGTGTGTTTACTGCAATTTTTTTTCAGATGCTTAGCAACAAGTATAATTTCTTGGAAGTAACTAATGTTATCAATCAGTTTGTAAGTATTGTATAAATCACCTTTGAATATTCTTAATTTGCGAAGGTCTAGTTGTAAGCTGCTACGAATTTTCGAATGTAAGCAATGCTTATATTTAATTTTTCTATTCAAAGTCCTGTAATGTGGTTTCATATTTAAAGAGCTTTTTGTTCAAAACTTATTCAATTGTTTCTATTGGAGCATAGAAAGCTTGCATCTTCAAAGTACTAAGTTGTTTGTTTGCAATGCTTATGCTTCTACAGTCTACTAGTTGTCGATATAATTCCCATTGTAAATTATTTATGTCTTGTACATTAATGTTTACCCTTAATTCCAAAAATGTATTTATGTTTGATAGTTAACAAATCTGTTATCAGACTTTACTCAATACGGTCTAATGGAAATGAAAAAAGGTTGCACATTTTTTCAGTGAATTTTGGGCTTTGTGATGTCACAAAGGATGAGGTCAAAATTATTCAAAATTTTGTTCTTTTGGTGAGTACATAACTGAAGAAATATTTGATACCAACTACATGTGTTTAATACCAATCATCAAAATAACTTCGCATTCATTACTTATTTGATAAACCTTGATTTAACACATTTACCCTAAGTTTCAAATTTTAATAGCCTTTACTAACATTTCCTGTCTCCATTGCACATGTTTACAAATTTGCAAGAGTATACACTATTACTATTACATATGTTAATGTATATACATATTTAAACAAATAGATACAATAAGACTAGTAGAAAACAAAGCTACGGTACTAATCATAAAAATTCAAAAATAAGCAAAAAATGTGTTAAATTAATACGTCTTAAACTTATTAGTTTTGGCACACGTTTAGTTTCTTATTATAACCAAAGATGTATTATTGATCAACTAGTAAATTTTCTTAGTAATTTTTTAAATTTCTTTATAGTTAGAGCCTTCCGTGTTTTCAGTTTCAATTTGTTCCACATGTGACAGACGTTTGTGATATATGATGAATCCCAGTATTTGCATTTTATTAAGGTGTTTTTTATTAAGTGAAGTGACCTTTTATTTACATTTATGTATTTCCTTAGAAAACTATTTCCGCAGTTTAAGTCATCTATGCATTTGTAGATGTACATTAATCAGTCTTACTTAGTTATAAATAAATGTGACAAGGTGGACGAGTTACGTATAAATTTATTAGTTTCTAGTAAATTGATGTTAAACATAATTATCGACTTGTTAAAAATTTTATTTATTATTGCTTTCTGTTCTAAATTTATGTTACTTAGGAAAATACATAGATATCTGTAATGACTGTACGAATTTTTTGAATGTCAGCTGACGATCAATTTCAGCACCCAAATACTTCAATGTTTCAGAAGGTTCAATCGATTCAGTTTCATTAACTCTTAATTTTAGATTCCCATGTAGCCACCACCAGTGGTCCACTGGTGGGGAATGAGTGGCATGGGCGGCCACCAGTTCCCACCAGTGGCAATTACAGCCACTCATAGCCACTAGTGGACCACTGGTGGATAAGTAGTGGCAGTAGTAGCAATTGTAGCCACTCGTAGCCA
Organism: Hofstenia miamia; assembly: GCA_900660155.1. Classification (NCBI taxonomy): domain Eukaryota; kingdom Metazoa; phylum Xenacoelomorpha; order Acoela; family Hofsteniidae; genus Hofstenia; species Hofstenia miamia. Next base: position 734,231 of record CABFPE010000109.1, read on the forward strand.
CCAGTGGACCACTGGTGGACCACTCGTGACATCTGATTTACACTTAATCGTAAATAATACATGAGCCAATGCTTGCAAGTAAAATATTATTCATTATTATGCTCTCTTAGATCTCATAAACATATAAAATTCATTGTGAAGAGCTTTTTTGCAATTTTCTGTTTGCAAAAATTATAAGATATATTTGCAGAATGAAATTTCAAAATAATTTATTCACGATTATTCATGGACCTTGAAATCAATGTTTACATGAGTACTTAAAATTTGGTAAAATATATTTTTAATTATTGGAAAAAAATAATGTTTAAAAATTGCAATTTCTTCGGAAATTGAAAATTAAATCTAAATTGGGAATTTTTGTGTGCTTGTTGTTATTGGTTATAATAAAAATTTCATTATTTTTCCATTGTCAATCTAAATTCAATGTAAATGATGACCTTGCTAACATTTCCTTCAACCCTTTGTTGGGTTTGTGTTAGTTTAAACTGCAATGTTTAAACTCTATCAATATAAAGGTTTGCTTTTACAACATTTCAGATATTGCTCTAATGCTTAAATCATATTTTTGCCACCAGTGGCCCACCAATTAAACAACAGTGGACCACCAGTTAGCCACTGGTGCAAGGGTGGCCAAACTCCACCTGGTGGCCCACCGTATCTGCCACTGGTGGATCACCAGTGGTCTACCAGTATTTGGCTACGTGGGTTTCTTTTAAGACTGTTTAGCTTTCACTTTGGTACAAAATTGATGAATTGTATTTCACTTTCATTTATTGTCAATTTATTTTGTTTAAAAAATTCGTTTATTCTATGAATAGTTATTTCTAGCTTTTTTACTGCCTCTCAGGATTTTCGTCTCTACTTACAATACAAACATCATTTGGAAATTGCATCATTTCACAGCCTTCGGAGTATTTATCGATGTCATTAACGTAAAATTGAAGGGCCTAACACTGTTCCTTGAAGAACTCCCTTCTTTGTTGATAAGAATGACGAGAAAATGTTCTCAATTTTTGCCCGTTGTTTTCTTTCTGTTAAAAAGCTGTTTAATAAAGCCCGCGAATCCCTGCTAAAGCCATATCTTTCTAATTTTTTACCCAGAATCGAAAAGTCTAAGGAATCAAAGGCTTTATTCAAGTCTAAGAGAGCGACACTTCTACTCATTCCTTTGTTTAGATGGAATCGACCCTACTCAGTAAAAAGTAGTACAGCATTAGTGGTAATAAAGCCTTCCCTATATGCAAATTGTTGTGGTGACAGTATGTTATTTACATTGACATACTTCTTTATCTGTTTGGTTAAAACGGATTAGCGATAGATATCGGCCTGTAATTTTTGCATTCCTTGAGGTCCCCTTTTTATATACAGGTGTTATATCCGCCAGTTTCAAAATTTTAGGAAATACATTAGTGTGAATGGCATGGTTCAAAGCAAAAAAGGGAGGTTTACAAAAGATTGAGGCATACTTTTTGATGAATATTGGTATCCCAGTGCTGTCACATTATGTGTTAGTGTCTAAGCCTTGAATTATTTTTATTAAATCACGATGTTCTATATATTTGCAATCANATATATATATATATATATATAGATTTGATATAGAATTTAATGCGCACACTGAATTTATCGATTATTTTCTGGAAGAGTGAATTTTCAGACACCCTATGTTTCCAACTTTCTTAAAAGGCTTCATTCACACACTATTTCAGGTTTTGTAAACTGCAGAATATTGTAACATCCTCTACCAGGCATTATCACTGTTTATCTACTGTTACTGTATAACGTTAGCTGTGTTATTGCGGGTAAGGATTTACTTGTTACATACTGCTTGACTGTCACTTCCGATAATTTATATAACTGGAATTAACTATTCACTATTTAGGTGAGGAAGCCATGCAGTAATGTCTGTTGTGATCTTCTAATGGGCATCTGCCCAAAGCGGATCTCCACATCCAGTTCCACTATTCCATCCGATAGTTGAGCGCCACTTCTCAGCTCAATCGATACAGTTTATGTGTACCCTACTTTAGCTCGGTGCATACTCAAGGCACGACACAACTCGACTTAAACTCTATTTTGTAAAAGTGTTATATCTATTCCCAACCTGACTTGTTACTAGTTGTTCGTTAATTATTACATGTAGCCATTACCGAAAATATATTGGCTTGTTTAAATTTATTTAGTTCGAACAGCTTCCTAACCTACATTTACGGTCGCTTTATCGGTCGATTATAGGTCATTAATTTGGATCTAAAATAACATTAAGATAATTCATAGGTTTCGGTCATCCAACCGTTTGATGGCAATTGATTATTTCGGTACATGTAACAATGAAATGCTAGTCGGCTAATCGAGAGAAAACCCCTAGACCTAACCTGTGGGCACNTGCTTGAATTTTCCTATGATTTGCTTTAAGGTTTGTTAATTTGGTCTTAACATCATTATATATGTTGGTATTTGTAGTGGTATGATTTTTGCAGAGGTCTTCCCAAGCTTTCCGCTTTTTACTCTCAACTGATAGAATTTCTTCATTGTACACTTTCTTATAACTATGGATATGGACTTTAATGTACTTATACTTAAAAGGTACTACTTTATCTAAGCAATGTCTAATGTAACATCCTCTACCAGGCATTATCACTGTTTATCTACTGTTACTATATAACGTTAGCTGTGTTATTGCGGGTAAGGATTTACTTATTACACACTGCTTGACTGTCGCTTCCGGTATCTTACATAACTGGAATTAACTATTCACCATTTAGGTGATGAAGCCATGCGGTAATGTCTGTTGTGATCTTCTAATGGGCATCTGCCCAAAGCGGATCTCCACATCCAGTTCCACTATTCCATCCGATAGTTGAGCGCCACTTCTCAGCTCAATCGATACAGTTTATGTGTACCCTACTTTAGCTCGGTGCATACTCAAGGCACGACACAACTCGACTTAAACTCTATTTTGTAAAAGTGTTATATCTATTCCCAACCTGACTTGTTACTAGTTGTTCGTTAATTATTACATGTAGCCATTACCGAAAATATATTGGCTTGTTTAAATTTATTTAGTTCGAACAGCTTCCTAACCTACATTTACGGTCGCTTTATCGGTCGATTATAGGTCATTAATTTGGATCTAAAATAACATTAAGATAATTCATAGGTTTCGGTCATCCAACCGTTTGATGGCAATTGATTATTTCGGTACATGTAACAATGAAATGCTAGTCGGCTAATCGAGAGAAAACCCCTAGACCTAACCTGTGGGCACTTTCATGATCTGACACAGAGACCCTAGAATCGTTCCCTGTGATGTATCCAGACCACTACTAAACACCGCTCGATTAGCTCGACCTCGTATTAAATAATCAAACCGTTAATATGAAACAAAATAAGAATTCCAAGTAAAATCTTTATCAAACTCTTACAATGGTTTTCAATCTATTTATAGTATTTCCAAAAGAAGTAACTGTCGATTCAAATTTGAACTTCTGCCAAGATGCCGGCTGAAAATAATGAAACCGTCATTTAGTCAAAAAGTATTTTTATCGACAGATACAAATATCTCTTTTTTGACACATATTGTTTCTTGGTTGCATAATACAAATAAATCTTAAATAGTTCTAATTGATTTGATTACAATATGTTTTAATCATTTTTCTTCGACTTTAATCCCCTCTGCTCGACGTTTTGCAGCTTATTTGAGATTTTATGTGGATGATGCTACACTAACATTTGCTATCATAAATTTAATAATATCTAATGAATTTTTCATTATGTAGATATAGTCCCAGATGATATTTCTGAGTTCTCTAATGAATACCGGGTCCTTAAATTTTTTAAAACTACGTCGGTATATTCTTTTTCTGCGATCTTGGCCTCTTAGTTCTCTACAAACGTACCGACATAAGTTATGGTCTGAGAAGGAGTTAAAATGAAAGTTAAAAAGTTAATTTTCCTGATGTTTGTCAGGCCATATTCTATCAATTCATTTAATTCTTTTAATTAATTTTTTTATGCCTGACGGAGTAATAGCATTTTGGAATTAACAAAATACATAGATATTTGTAATGACTCATTATCAGCGCATCCAACACTAATATACTCTGTGTTAAACTTTTAATTTGTTTTAGGTATTGAATTCCAGAGGCCATTCTAATTATTTTGGTCTGCACTGATTTTTTGAATGTCAGCTGACGATCAATTTCAGCACCCAAATACTTCAATGTTTCAGAAGGTTCAATCGATTCAGTTTCATTAATTTTAGATTTCTTTTAAGACTGTTTAGCTTTCACTTTGGTACAAAATTGATGAATTGTATTTCATTTTCATTTATTGTCAATTTATTTTGTTTAAAAAATTCGTTTATTCTATGAATAGTTATTTCTAGCTTTTTTACTGCCTCTCAGGATTTTCGTCTCTACTTACAATACAAACATCATTTGGAAATTGTATTATTTCACAGCCTTCGGAGTATTTATCGATGGTATTGACGTAAAATTGAAGGGCCTAACACTGTTCCTTGAGGAACTCCCTTCTTTGTTGATAAGAATGACGAGAAAATGCTCTCAATTTTTGCCCGTTGTTTTCTTTCTGTTAGAAAACTGCTTAATAAAGCCCGCGAATCCCTGCTAAGGCCATATCTTTCTAATTTTTTCCACAGAATCGAAAAGTCTAAGGAATCAAAGGCTTTATTCAAGTCTAAGAGAGCGACACTTCTACTCATTCCTTTGTTTAGATGGAATCGACACTCCTCAGTAAAAAGTAGTACAGCATTAGTGATCCTGAAGCCTTCCCTATATGCAAATTTCTGTGGTGACAGTATGTTATTTACATTGACATACTTCTTCATCTGTTTGGTTAAAGCTTTTTTTAAAAATTATCGCAAACGGATTAGTGATAGATATCGGCCTGTAATTCTTGCATTCCTTGAGGTCCCCTTTTTTATATACAGGTATTATATCCGCCAGTTTCAAAATTTTAGGAAATACATTAGTGTGAATGGCATGTTTCAAAGTAAAAAAGGGAGGTTTACAAAAGATTGAGGCATACTTTTTGATGAATATTGGTATTGCAGTGCTGCCACATGATGCGTTAGTGTCTAAACCTTGAATTATTTTTATTAAATCACGATGTTCTATATATTTGCAATCAAATTTCATATCAATTGGGTCAATCTTGTTCTCAAACGGTATTTCTTCACCTGCATACAGTTCCAGTTTAGTGAATGCCTCATTCATTTGATTAGCAATGCTCTTGGGATCCCTTAATTTGGTGTTATGAACGGATATTTCTGATGTGCTATTACTTAAGTTGCTTTCTCTGTGTAAAAACCTATTTAAAAATTGCCACTTATTTTTTGCACTATTTAACTTGTCATAGAAATTTTTTGCTTGAATTTTCCTATGATTTGCTTTAAGGTTTGTTAATTTGGTCTTAACATCATTATATATGTTGGTATTTGTAGTGGTATGATTTTTGCAGAGGTCTTCCCAAGCTTTCCGCTTTTTACTTTCAACTGATAGAATTTCTTCATTGTACACTTTCTTATAACTATGGATATGGACTTTAATTTACTTATACTTAAAAGGTACTACTTTATCTAACATTTGCTATCATAAATTTAATATCTAATGAGTTTTTCATTGTGTAGATATAGTCCCAGATCATATTTCTGAGTTCTCTAATGAATACCGGCTCCTTAAATTTTTTAAAATTACGTCGGTATATTCTTTTTCTGCGATCTTGGCCTCTTAGTTCACTACAAACGTACCGACATAAGTTATGGTCTGAGAAGGAGTTAAAATGAAAGTTAAAAAGTTAATTTTCCTTATGTTTGTCAGGCAATATTCTCTCAATGATGTTCGTCTTGTAGGTATATCTTTGTTTAACATTCTTAATTGAAATTCGTTGCACAGCAGCTTAATACGATTCGACTAATTGTGGTTTAGAAAATTTATATTGCAGTCACCTAATATGATAATTTTTTCATGTCGAGTAAAGACTCTTTGTAATTCTTCTGTCTTATATTTTATGAAATCACTGCATAAGTTTTACCTCGATGAATAGTTTACATTGATTAAAGTTGATCACTTGCACACATTTCTTTTAATTAATTTTTTTCTGCCTACGGAATTAACAGCATCAATCCATCGCTTTCGGAACCTCTATTTTTTGGAAACAATTATATGCATGAATGTCTAAATTATACAGTTGTTTTGGATGCTCATCATTCAACCAAGTTTCAGTGAACTATGCGAGGATTGTGTTTTGCTGATTATTTCACTAATTTCAATTAAATCTTATCTGTGTGCAGACATACTTCTTACGTTTAAAATGCGAATTTAATGTTATTTTTAATTGATTTTATTATTTCACTTAACTGACTACTATCAATTACTTGCGGACCAGGGTTTGGATGCATATCACCTGCTTGTAACAGTTTAAGAGTAAATTCTGATAATAGCAAAGATAATCAGTATGATAACATCAATATATGAAATCTAAGCAAAAAGAATATTGTAAGTAAGCACGTAAATTAAATTTTTGAGTTTAAAAGCTGCACTACTTAGTTGCTGGATGTTTAAGTAAATTGATAATTTAGAATTTATTATTATTATTTCCTTCATATATCAAATTCTTTCAATAAAACAAGTAATGACCATAAATAATGAATCCTGCAGGGAAAGAGGTATTACAAACATATATTTTACTTCCAGTATATATATATATATATATATATATATATTGCATTTGCTAAAAGTTTAAGACCACATCTATTTTTTAAATTTTGATAGTTTTGTTATTCGCTTACTTCCTTTTCCAATAAAAGCGCATGCTTTAAGCATTGCTTGTGACATTTTCCAGTGTTTTCTAATGTTTTAATGATTTTCTGTACAAGAGATAAGGAAAAAGATCAAAAAACGGTTAGTCTTAAATAAATTTATTTAAAATCAAACATATTTCGCTACATATTTATAGCTTCATCAATGAGACAATTGAGGGAAATTACATATGATTTTAGACTAGCCTTAAGATGTTAAAATGATGTAATTGTTTACTTAATAGATTGATGTTGAATTCTTTTATAATAATTGCTTCGACGATGTGGTGTTATTGGTTTTAGGTATAATATTTTCTTTCTTTGGTTAATGGTAATGGCCATAAATTTCAGATTTTAATTGACTTTTAAGGTGTTTTTTAATCTTAGTTTGTTGTCGTCGCCTTGTTTCCCACAAAGTGTGAGGCTGCACACTCATTGAAATTATAATTGTAAACAATGGAGCAAGGCAAGTGCATGGGACTAGGATCTCTGTTATTAGAAAATGAGGAAGTCTTTGTGGAAGTAATCATTGGAATTCATTTTGCTTCATAATATATACATATCAAACTTAAATTTAAATTGTTTAGTTACTTTGAAAGAGATTGCTTAAAGTCGAATAAATCATTCCATGTCGCCCCTGTATGTCAAGGATCTGCAAAGAAATCATTAGTTGAAGATATTTTGGATCCCAAACTGTATACTAATAGCACAGTGGAAGAACATATTTATCTTTACGAAGGTAAGTTATAAAATTACACAGCATACATTTTTCAGATATTATTCAAAATATAATCATAGGTTTATACACATTTTCGATAAGAAGACAGCATAAGTAGGTGTCTTATATCTCTATTACACGATCCACTTTGTAACTTGTCTTGTTGTACTTTGATATTTTAGATTTTTTTCTGCAATCCACTGCTATTCGTTCGTCTTAAACGTAATTTGAATTTTAATCATACCATAATGAATTGTGAGAAATACTCAAAGTAATTCAATATATATATATATATATA
>CABFPE010000109.1:754423-769664 GCA_900660155.1 Hofstenia miamia
ATAATATACATACATATATTTAAAAAAAAGTCAGGTTTCTGTTTTATTATTATAATAAATTTTAAGAGGGACGTTTTGAAAATTTAAAATTGAAATTTCTCCCTTATTAAAGGGGTATACAATTAAAGGAAAGAAGAGGAAACTTAGATAATACTTACCCCGTGATAACTGGCGCTGATCCCTGGATTGCTTATCTAAGTACAGTATCTAGTAATATGGTGTTAGTTTCACCTGGGTAGCGATATTACAGTATCTCTCATTTGTATTTATATTCATTTTTATTCTTATTAATCTATATTTTAGAGTCTCTCTGAGATTCACACATAATAAAATTATCGAAACTGCATATGTATATTTTGTTTAATACATAGCCTGATCAATGTGTTAGACAATCAATGCTTGGATTTTAAAATTTTGTAATATGCTACAGTAGTTTTCGATTGCCTAATGCATCAATCTAATACAGGCTGACTTAAGCTGTTTGTCAAACTTATAGAGATTTAAATGTACATCACTTTAACATTTAACTATAATATACATACATATATTTAAAAAAAAGTCAGGTTTCTGTTTTATTATTATAATAAATTTTAAGAGGGACGTTTTGAAAATTTAAAATTGAAATTTCTCCCTTATTAAAGGGGTTGGTTGGAACACTGAATGTCAGTTACGAAGAGTCTAGTTACAAGAATCGCAGATTTTAAATAATTATTTCTGCGGAAGTCGTCTTGAAGTGTGTATCACTTTGTCAACAAAAATACTAGAAACAACGATGAGTCCTCTATTGATGCTTCTATGTGCTTCAGTGAACTTCTTTGACAACTCCTTTTGGGTTGTCTTGGTTACCTTCAACTCAGCAGTTGGTTGTAATTTTAGCAAAATATCTTCGCACATGCGAATGTCTCGAATAATATCTCCCTAAAAAAACTTTATGATGAATGATTAAATGAAGAAAAACTTTTCTCCATTTAATTTATCACAATTTTCAACTTGTGCTTAAAACTCATTATATTTCAAATATATTTTAGAAAAAATGTAAAACTTAAGAAAATCCAACAATTATCGAAAAAATAACGTATAACTTCTTAGTGTTAAACTTTTTAATGATGGAATATTAAGTGTGCCTTTAATTAACATCATTTATTGATTTCCAATTTTTTTACGTAGCGGCATATTATCAACCTTGAAAAATCTTAGCGTGACATTCGTCACAGTGATTTCTAATGATATAATTTCAATACTTTATTGGTGAATTGGCGTGCTACGACATCAAATAAAAGTTAACAATTTTGATCATGATCAAACCATATTTAGAAAATTTCCCTTTCATTCCATTGTTGCAAGGGCTTTACAAGCATCATAGCAAACCAACAAATACCAGTATTGCCGTTTTTTAATAAAAAGAATTGTAATTTAAGGTTAAAAAACAATAAAATATAATATGTGAGAACTTTCTTAGCGTCATCAAATTGATGTACCAACAGACATCATTCAACAAAATGCTGAATGATTTGATTACATTTTGTGATATAAATTCAAATTTGCCACGGTAAATTTTTACTTTCTTTTTATATATTTACAGATGAACTATTGAAGAAAATTATGCTATTTAAAGTTTTAAATAAGAGTTTTTATAATGAAATTGTGTTTTCCATATGAAATTATCATTGCTAACCCTAAGCTGCCAAGAATGACTTTACATGTACAAACCGTTTTGTCCATATTCTCAAACAACTCTCTCCAAGGCTATTAGAAAATTTTGTGATACAGGGATTTCGACACATCTATAGGTAAGTATCTATAGGTAAATGTGATCCTTTGCTTTGTTGAAAATTTGTGGTAAAATTTTTTCCTTTTCAAGAAGTACATGAAATTATTGTCTTTTGCTCAATGGTGAATCCAATGTTGCAAACAAGTTGATTTCCTTCTCATACTTATGGAGGGTTCAGAAATAAACAGGTATAAAACCCATGGTAACACTAGCTAGCATCAACTGTTTAGTTTTCTATCAATAGATCTCCCAAATCGATTCAAGGTGGGCTTTGTGCAAAGTCATATCAGAAGTCATCGTAACTGGACGGGTTCGCACTAGACTTAAATTAAGGATTAAAACAAAGAAATAAGTGATTCTCTATTTAGTGGTGCTGTAAGACTAGATATCTTTATTAGAAGCAATCACAAATTGTCGAAAATGTCTGGATAGTTTAGGATTAAAGCTTTTGGAATTATATAAGAAAATGGTTTCAAATGAAATTGATATTCCCTATTTATACTATCAGAGAGGTGATTTTTTACAATTCCACAAATTTACAAATATTTATTTTGAGAAAGCGATCCAAACTGGCCAAACTAGATCAAATTTCAGTAAATCTTTCAAGTATTTAAATATTTTAAAAGAAATCAGCAGATGTTAAAATGACGTCACAAACATTTCATATTCCGTTAGATGGCTAAAAATGTGCTTGCATTAATTTTAGAATCATCGTTGAATAACGCCATAGTTAACATGTAGGCTTGCTATAGTCAGATATAAAAGAGTGCATGAAAGAATAATCTATATATATATAAATATATATATATATATATATATAAAATTTCACTTTTTCATAAAGAACTATAATAAATATTTAAAATTATTTTAAAGTGTGAACAGAAAGAAAGAACTACCTCGAAATTTTTGGGGTTTGTACAGTCTTTATTTGCAATTTCGTAAATTTCCATGTATGAAGCTGCCTCTCCCCAAGCTTTTATTGCTCTAATCATGTTATAGTCATGATTCTTTTGCGGAGCGAAATCTTTTACCGCTAAAACTTTCATTTAAAGCAATAGCAACTGAAACAGTACGCAATAAATATAATAGAAGCGTGTACAAGTATTCAACTTTGAGGAAAAGAAAACTAAACTACTTGCTTAGACTTTCTTAAAAATTTAACACAGCAAATGCTAATAAATTCAGAAAAATATATTTTTCAAATTAATCAGAATTGAAACATTAACTTGGTCTAGAGCTAACTTTGTAGTTGCCATTAGGTCTGATCTTATCATGTGAATATTTCGAATACATGAGAACTACAGCGTAAGCGATGTAGATGTTAAGCAAATAATGCAGAACGTGTTATAATGTAGCATACAGTATGTGAAAATTGTAATGCTAAAGGTATAGTAGATCATAGTAACATCGTATTACACTAATCTTACTTTTAAGCTTTGAGCAAATGCAGACTTCTGCTTTAGAATCCTCCTTATTGCAAATCCCGCAATCAATCTCTTTGAGGATGTTGTCCAAAGTTTGTTGATAATCATCAACAGCCGCTAGAATTCTGTCCAACTCTTCTGAATCTACATCTGAATTATTCTTGTCACTTTTAATCCTACAAATCAAACACATGATTCATTGAAGAATTTCGGATGGGGTTGATTTCATAAGTTTCTCGTCTTCTAAAATGTCGGCCTCAATCAATGGAAATCCACCCAACAATCGTGCAACTTTCCCCTTCGGAGTTAACCTGTTATTCTTCACAAAATTCCGTTCTGTCAACTTCTTTATGATGTTATTCTTTATGTTGAAAAGAACATTTAAGGGTCGAGAGTCATTGTTATCCTCGCATTGAAATGCTAAGAAAGACCTCTTTATCATGTCATCAATCCCATATCCACTTTGGTAGGGGTTTAAGTGATTTAGGATCATATTGACCGAGAGATGGTAGGAGCTATTTACACTCATCTCATCATTGAAAATTATATTTGCAAGTTCACTTTCATCTTCGTAACTTAAGCTGTTTAAAATCGTTATAACATGACCTATATCATCAATGCCTCTACGACCAGCACGACCTGCTATCTGCTTAAACTCATCATTACGAATCAGACGAGTTCGGTTTCCATCAAATTTTTTCAAATCTGATATTACTACTGTTTTTGCAGGCATGTTGACCCCAGTAGAAAATGAGTCGGTGGCAAAGAGCAACTTTATTAATTTTTTCTCAAATAATATTTCAGTGATTTCTTTGACGACAGGAATTAGGCCAGAGTGATGCACAGCCATGCCTTTCCGTACATATTGCATAGGTTTATCTATTAATTTCATTGTGCAATCAATTTGACTTAACGATAGATTTTCTAAGGACTTTTCAATAACGCGATTTATTTCTTTTTTCTCTTCTATGCTTGTGAAATCATTGTCTTTCAATATGGACAAGTAAAGTTCGCAGTCAACTCTCTTAAAACAAAATACAATGGCAGGAACATGCTTACGTTTTTCAATTGATTCTGAAAACTCTTCAATAGAAATTTTTAAATACTTTTCCAATTCTTTGCCCCCATTGTTACGTATGACATTCTTTTCAAATTCTCTCTTCTTTCTTCTAAACCTTTTTGCTCCAAATTCATCAAGCACATCTTCTAGATTATCTTCATTAACAACATTGAGATCTTTACCTCTTAATGCATAATAGCGTAGTGGAACTGGCCGTTTTAAAGCAGTTATGCAATGACATGGTTGCTGACGCATTTTGGATACATAACGAATAAATTGATCTGAATTTGAAAAGGTTGCTGATAGAAAAATCATTTTGACCTCTTTAGGAAGAAGAGTAATAATCTCTTCATATATGAATCCACGTTCTTCATCACCAAGATAATGAGCCTCGTCAAATACTACCCAACCCACGTCTTTCAATTCTTCTGCCGTTGATCCATTTTTTTGCAAAATGTCATGCAATATTTCAGTAGTAACTAAAATAATTTGGCTCTTGGATTTTTGATATGCATCTCCTGTCATCAGTCCAACACTATCAAATTCTTCAGAAAAATGACAGAACTTCTGATTGCTAAAAGTTTTCAATTAATTTATTATTAAAGTAATAGTCTTAATAAAAACCTTATCGCTTTTAGTGGACTAGCATAAAAGATTCGTTCAGACGAATTTATCATTACGTATTCTGCAATAACTGTTTTGCCTGCTGACGTCGGTGCACAGATTAAGATGTCCTCATTCTTGTGTACAACTGTTATTGCTTCTTTCTGGTAAGGACTAAGATGTCCTCATTCTTGTGTAAAATTGTTACTGCTTCTTTCTGGTAAGCGTCTAGGGGATAATTAAAGTGTTCTTCTAATTTTGGCCAATCCACCTAAAATCAAATAGCAAATAAGTTATTCGTGTCTTTTTAACCACCTTTGCAGCTTCATTAGAGAAATCGTCAATGTATGCAACTTTATGGGTGAAGATAATTTAGAAACATCTATAGCTCTAGAATAAGACTTTATCGGCTTAGATGTCCCTTCATTGTACATACAATCCAGATCAATTTTTGCATCAAGCATGTTTTCTTGCATTCGTTGAACATTCGGACGGATTGCATGAAAATCTACAAATTATAAAATTAGAATGCATTTAGTAAAACCAATTCACGAACACCATGAAATATTATATATAGTTCTATAAGTATTGTCCGCATAAAAAGGCACTTTTTTAAAAATATTTCGCTCTCTGGGTTTTTTACACACCTCTTCCTATTATTTAATATACATTTCTAAAATTAGATTGCAAGAAAAGCATATTGAATGAAAAAATAAGAAAAATCTGCATAAGCAAATTAATTAGCAGTACTATAAATTTACTTTGCTTATCTCATCTCGTTTTCAAGTTTGGCACAGATACAATAATTTTTAAGAATCATTAAATATATAACACTTAGCACCTCTATGTAACAGATAGACTCAATTTTTAGAAGGAGATGGTATGAGACATGTTCGAAAACAAAATTGAGTATGAAATTGAATTCCTTGCTACTAATTGAATATAGGAAACAACAAATTACTGTTGACCGGTAAACTAGCGTACTATGGGACAGGCTATGAGGAACTTCTACAGAATCACGATTAAAAAACGCAACATAAGACGGGACAAGTTCGGAACCGAAACCAAGGTTTCAATTTCGACCGGAATTGGGGATCAATTGGATATAAAACTTGCTGTTGTATTTAATTATATTATATAATGTTTGGTATTCTGTAATATTTTCGAAGGACAAATATCTCTCTAATCCATCTATTCCTTTTCGACTTGAATTGATATATGCACAAATTTTAGAGCACTAAGCGTCAGCAGGTGATCAACAATAAATGTAGAAGACCGGGGGATACTTTTCACAAAATTGATCGGGACTAAGAATTAAATATTAAACACTTGACGAAACCAACAGTGCCGGAATATCCTTTGATTTTCTGAAACAGCTAGGACATAATTTTCTGGAAAAATCATTGCAACATATATATTTTTAATTTGCAATGATTGCAGTGGGTATAACACCACACATAGAAAGACATTTATTCAATCGTTGAGAAGCAAAAAAACTGTAGGAAAATTAGAAATAATCATCTCACAGTAACTTGGCAGAATAGAATAATAGNCCCTCTATGTAACAGATAGACTCATTTTTTTAGAAGAAGAGTGTATGGGACATGCTCGAAAACAAGATTGTGACGTAAAAGAGAACACCATATTGAGTATGATATTAATTTCCGATACTAATTTAAAATAGAAAACAACAAATTATTTTTGACCCCTAAAAAAGCGCATACTATGGGAATGAGGAACTTTTATGAAATAACGGTTAAAAAACGCAACATAAGACGGACAAGTACGGAGCTGGGACCAAGGTTTTAATTTCAACCGGAATTGATTTCAAATGGATACAAAATTTGCTGTTATATTTAATTATATTATACAATATTTGGTATTCTGTAATATTTTCGAAGGATAAATATATGTTTCTAATCCCCCCATTCCCTTTTCATCTTGAATTGATATATGCACAAATTTTAGAGCACTTAGCGCCAGCACGTGGTCAACAATAGATGCAAAAGATCGGGGGACACGTTTCACGAAATTGATCGGGACTAAGAACGAAAAATTGAACACTGACTGAGACCAGTGCCGAAATGTCGAAAAATTGTGAGATCCCACAAGTGTATGATTTGAATGTAGACAGTATCCTTTGTTTTCGGGAAGAGCTAGGAAATAATTTTTGGGGAAAATCATTGCAACATGTATATTTTTAAATTGTAATGATTGCAGTGCGTATAACACCACGCGCGGAAAGCATTTGTTCAATCGTTGAGAATAAAAAAACTGTAAGAAAATTAGAAAAATTCACATCAGAGTAATTTTAAAAATAATTTAGTAATTTAATGTCCATGCCATAATTTTTTCTAGAAAATATCCCTCACTTAAAAATATATAAAGAACGTCATTTCAAAATTTATACGCTATCCCCTGCATTCAAATTTCTATCACCATGTACTCACACTGTAATAACTTTATTAACGGGATACATTTTGAGTTGCATAGAGTTATTTTTTCTTGAATATTTTTTTATGGAAAATAATTTCTTCAAGTCTATTATGAAATTTGGAAACTGTGAAATGTTGTTACATCTATTAGAGAACGTTCTCGAACGTAGTGTTGAAAATTTCAACTAAAGTGTTTTTTATGTCTGAAGTATCGAAAAAGATTAGCTATTTTCCTTTGAAAGTTTCGATTTAAAAATTTCTCTATACCTAGTGGTCAGTTTATCAAATTGCAAAAACCAAAAGGGAGATAGACTCTAGAAATAGGGCTGTGCGGGTAAGGCGGATGCGGGTACAATTATTACGGGTATGGGTAAATAAAACCTGGATCGTATTCGCAAGTCAAGTGTCGCATTTTACACATGTATGTTTATACAGATTCCTAATTGCTGTTTAAAAGCAATCAACTCAGAATTAAGCAATATATAAAATGTAGATATCAGGGGAAATTCTTTTATCATAAATATTTGGTTTGTTTCAGTTGCTTTCGCGTACCACTTTAAGTGTTAATTATGGTGGTGATTTCCTTCATTATGTAATAATCAAGAGTGTTAACAGCAACTGCTGTTAACAGGTAGTCAATTTTGTTCAGGCGCGACTTTAGGGGGAGGCACCCGGGGGCCAGTGCCCCCCCTTTTTGGGGATTCTTAGTTTTTTTGTAAAAGTGTTTTCCTCAAATATTTTTTATGTTGATGTTTGCAAGTTTCATCCGACAATTTAAGGTGAGCAATGCATAAATTTGGACATTTAGAGGTTACATTTTACAATGAAGTTTTCTCTTGGAGTTATTTTTGTTTAAATTTCCATTTTAGTTTAAGTTTTCTTGAAACAAAAGTGGATGGTGCCCCCCTGTTTTAAAAATCTTATACTATATTTGTTACCTTATTGGTTGTTTCTGGAAGTATTATAAGTACACTATGAGTTAAATCAAGTTCTTGCATTATAGTGTACAAAACGCAAAATTGGATATTACTTATGACCATGTTATATTGCAATGCTTCAAATGAAAATAATGGCTCATATGAAATTGATGAGATCATTAAGTGGAATTGTTCTGATGATATTAATATTGTATCCAATTAGTATTTATGCAAATCTTGCAAATTGGTGCAAATTGTTTTTGCATCACTAACAGCAGTCATGGAAAGAAAGAGGAAATATGAATATTAACTTATTTTAATATTTTTAAATGACTTTTAGTTTTTATTTTCAACTTTAGAATATCATTATTTAGCTATAATTTTTTGCAGTTGTATGTATCAATTTGTTGGGGTCCCAAGCATTATTGTCTTCAGGCAAATCACACTAAGTGCCCTGAGTAAAGGTACATTGTACAAATTTCATATTGTGAAATTTAGCAAACGGCCAAAGTCAAATAATTTTTTGCCCTAAAATTTAAAAGAAAACTATTTTTTATATTGTCTTTAACAGAAAAACTGTTGTCGTTAATAATGACAGTAGATAGTTCTGTTAACAGAAAAGTTGCCACCCCGGTGATAACTCAATAAATTTGCCACTTTCAGAGATGATTGTATTTGCATAACGCTGCATTCCGCCCACTACAGCGAGCAGTGCAAAGGACATAACCACTATCAAGCCTGCTAGTTTGTTACCGTTTCATGTTAACGAATTTTTGGAAATTCACAATAGATTCATTTTATTATTAAGATTCTATATTTTTATCATGAATACATCATACATTTTTTCAACTTTATGTAGTAGTAGCCCTAACCAGCACTGCCTATCAGGTTTACATATATATATATATATATATATATATATATAAATTGGTAGTATCTATACCCAAATAGCAAGCATTGTAGGACAACCAATGGTCTATTAATGGGATCAATGGCCATTCTTGTGACAACCATAAAACAAAAAAAGTTTTTAAAATCTTAAAATTCCATAATTTTTCAAAGAAAAAATTATATCATTTTATATAATATTTGCATTGCTTTAAAGTTTGACTTCAATTTTCAAAAAGTATTATTTATCAGTTTCATATAGCCATTAATTGGGAGGGAATGGCCCATTAATGACATTACTTGATCGTTCTGCCATCTAACGAGCAAATATTTATTGTTATGACTTATAATTATGCCAAATCTAATTAAAATTTTATAACAAATGACCATTATTGGCTCACCAAAGGGTCATTTTGATATAAATCACAGGCCCATTAATTCCCCAGTGGTAATCTCGCTTTAATAGCCGTTAATGCCAACTACAATGGCCCATTGTCGGATTATTAACTGCTTGCTATTTGGGTAAATTGCTAACCGATTTCGTTTGATAAATCATCTTCGGTATAAGTGGGAATTAAATTTTCACATTTACTACATTCAATGCTGTTAAAGTATGAACTTAAAATATGTTCAATAAATTTGTGCTAATTGTTGTTCAGTCATTAGCAGTGGCGGCTCGTGCATGCACAATTTAGGCAAGCAAATATTTTTTTGTGTAACCAAAATAGTATAAATTATAAACCATGAAAAATTTATTTATAAAGGAAAACCCCGAGACAATTTTTTCCAGAAATTTATCTGTAATATTATTATAGAAATAAGTTTAATAAAATTGCTAATGATTTCTGTAGTTTTTTCCCCTCTAATCAGTTATTCTTGTATTTATTTAAAATTTCTTTAACCAGAAAATAATCATNTGATTTGCTTAAAATAAGCTCGTTTTGGGTTCGTTGTATATCAAATACTGTGCTCAAGCTCGGCTCGGCTCGGCTCGCCTCGTTGACAAGTCTGATCTGCATTAATATGACCGTCGGATCAGTGGGTCAATCAGGTCACTGTATTTGAGCGAGTCGGCAGATAATCAGGGGTCTCTACTAGTATTCTGTTAACCCGGTAATTATTCTTTTAAAAAAATCTTACGCTAATTGTTATACCAATGCATATAAAAATTGGTCCAGATTAAAATTCGTAATTCTGGCTCCCTTACTCTTTACCTTACTTACTTAGAATTTCTTTGAAAGACAATAACTATGATTATAATATTTAAGTCCTTTTAATATATGCTCGAAGCAAATTTCTTAAAATATCTTCTTATAACTTCTTATTACTGGAAGTTGACATATATGGTTCTTTCATAAGATTTTATAAAAGATTACAGAACACCTCAAAATTTGTGTCTTAATTCTAATGATGTGGATCTAGCTGTGGAAAAAAATATCGGTTTCTTACACCTCTTACTTTGTCGTAAAAACAAAACATATTTGTCACACCTTAATTATGATGATTCTCAAGCGGGGAGGGGGGCAAAATGATTAAGTTCATTTTAGTCACACAGTTTGCTTTATCAGAGGTGTTAGACAATATAACCAGTGTTTGAGATGATGAACATAAACTATGGCAAGGGATAATATATGTGTTTTAGATGAAAGTGCCTGACGCTATTATTTTGATCTTATTAATTTTTTTCTTATATATATATATATATATATATATAAATTGGTAGTATCTATACCCAAATAGCAAGCATTGTAGGACAACCAATGGTCTATTAATGGGATCAATGGCCATTCTTGTGACAACCATAAAACAAAAAAAGTTTTTAAAATCTTAAAATTCCATAATTTTTCAAAGAAAAAATTATATCATTTTATATAATATTTGCATTGCTTTAAAGTTTGACTTCAATTTTCAAAAAGTATTATTTATCAGTTTCATATAGCCATTAATTGGGAGGGAATGGCCCATTAATGACATTACTTGATCGTTCTGCCATCTAACGAGCAAATATTTATTGTTATGACTTATAATTATGCCAAATCTAATTAAAATTTTATAACAAATGACCATTATTGGCTCACCAAAGGGTCATTTTGATATAAATCACAGGCCCATTAATTCCCCAGTGGTAATCTCGCTTTAATAGCCGTTAATGCCAACTACAATGGCCCATTGTCGGATTATTAACTGCTTGCTATTTGGGTAAATTGCTAACCGATTTCGTTTGATAAATCATCTTCGGTATAAGTGGGAATTAAATTTTCACATTTACTACATTCAATGCTGTTAAAGTATGAACTTAAAATATGTTCAATAAATTTGTGCTAATTGTTGTTCAGTCATTAGCAGTGGCGGCTCGTGCATGCACAATTTAGGCAAGCAAATATTTTTTTGTGTAACCAAAATAGTATAAATTATAAACCATGAAAAATTTATTTATAAAGGAAAACCCCGAGACAATTTTTTCCAGAAATTTATCTGTAATATTATTATAGAAATAAGTTTAATAAAATTGCTAATGATTTCTGTAGTTTTTTCCCCTCTAATCAGTTATTCTTGTATTTATTTAAAATTTCTTTAACCAGAAAATAATCATTCTGCAAGACAGTGATCAAAACCCAATAGTTTGTATTAATTCAAATATTTACATATTTTCAGGAAGGCAGTCAATAAATCATGTATTTCAAAATATTGAATAACAATGTTGTCGATTTTTACAATTGAAGGCATGTTGATGATAGAAATCTTGAGATAAATTCNATATATATATATATATATATATATATATATAAATTGGTAGTATCTATACCCAAATAGCAAGCATTGTAGGACAACCAATGGTCTATTAATGGGATCAATGGCCATTCTTGTGACAACCATAAAACAAAAAAAGTTTTTAAAATCTTAAAATTCCATAATTTTTCAAAGAAAAAATTATATCATTTTATATAATATTTGCATTGCTTTAAAGTTTGACTTCAATTTTCAAAAAGTATTATTTATCAGTTTCATATAGCCATTAATTGGGAGGGAATGGCCCATTAATGACATTACTTGATCGTTCTGCCATCTAACGAGCAAATATTTATTGTTATGACTTATAATTATGCCAAATCTAATTAAAATTTTATAACAAATGACCATTATTGGCTCACCAAAGGGTCATTTTGATATAAATCACAGGCCCATTAATTCCCCAGTGGTAATCTCGCTTTAATAGCCGTTAATGCCAACTACAATGGCCCATTGTCGGATTATTAACTGCTTGCTATTTGGGTAAATTGCTAACCGATTTCGTTTGATAAATCATCTTCGGTATAAGTGGGAATTAAATTTTCACATTTACTACATTCAATGCTGTTAAAGTATGAACTTAAAATATGTTCAATAAATTTGTGCTAATTGTTGTTCAGTCATTAGCAGTGGCGGCTCGTGCATGCACAATTTAGGCAAGCAAATATTTTTTTGTGTAACCAAAATAGTATAAATTATAAACCATGAAAAATTTATTTATAAAGGAAAACCCCGAGACAATTTTTTCCAGAAATTTATCTGTAATATTATTATAGAAATAAGTTTAATAAAATTGCTAATGATTTCTGTAGTTTTTTCCCCTCTAATCAGTTATTCTTGTATTTATTTAAAATTTCTTTAACCAGAAAATAATCATTCTGCAAGACAGTGATCAAAACCCAATAGTTTGTATTAATTCAAATATTTACATATTTTCAGGAAGGCAGTCAATAAATCATGTATTTCAAAATATTGAATAACAATGTTGTCGATTTTTACAATTGAAGGCATGTTGATGATAGAAATCTTGAGATAAATTCCAATTTTTTTTCAAGATTGAGAAACTTCGATTAGAAAATGAAAATTACATTTAAGTTTCTCAAAATTTTTTAAAATTTATTTTCAAATCTATCACCTTAAAATATCCACATCATATTTAATTTTTTGAATGAATTGGTAACACATTCGAAGATAAAATTAGTCTTTCATTCACAATTGCTATAAAATTTCTAAGTTCTGTAAGCAAAAACAAATGGCTACCACTTTATATTTAAGAATATTGTACAAGGAATCCGTGAGGTAAAAAATGTGAAAAAACTATATACCAGATAGGAGCCTCGCTTAAATATATTTCTGTTTCTGTTACTGCTGCTGCTGGAATGTAAAAGTGTTTCTGATTTATTTAAATAATAAATATCATGTTTACTTTTGGGTCATCGTATTGAATTATAATATTAGTAGTCATTACAAGAAATTGTAGCACAAATTGTTGTAGGCCTCTAACAGCAAAACAGAATGACGTATTCAATTACGTGTTAATAAAATGTACTTGAAATGGATATTGTTTTCTTTCTTAAATGCGTTTTTGGGAATCCAGCATTTAAAAATCAACTATAGATTAAACTTACGGATGAATTTAGCCGAGCATCTATTATACAAATTGCCGGAAAAAATGTGTCTTGATCCTCTTCAATATTATATAATTTAAGGTATTTCCCTTGTTCGCACGACTTAACTTACCTCTTAAATTCATTAAATGCAAAATTGACATGAGAAATTCAAATGATATAGATACGATCTTAACATTATTTTATAGTATTAGCATTAACCAATTAGAATTGATGATGTATTTGAACATTCGCGTGTTGGCATTTTCATGAAATTATATTCAATTGCATCTACTTCATTTTTCCCTTTATAAATTGACATATGGGATAAAATTTTTTGCAAAATTTTGACACGTGAACAACTATGGCTAAGAACAAATTTTTTTTGCATTGTATAGTAAACTAATAGCGTTTAAACAATTGATGATGAGCTAGATAATATATTAATTTTAGGATATATAAATTTGTAAAAAACCTCTTTCACTTACAGTTAAGCATAGTGAATAATCTACGCCGCACTTTCACTAGTTATTTGCTGACGTCACATGGCACTGTTTAAATTTCTTGTAATGTCTTTTAGTAGTAGGCCTTAGGCTATGGTTAGATTACGTGATTGGTAGCAAGAAAAATAACTAAACACATCACATCGCTAATTATCTCGGTGGCTAGACGTGAAATTTTATTAAAATGTGACAGATCACGCGTGATCAATCACATAGTCTAACCGTAGCCTTACAATGGAATTAATACAATGTGAAGCAATGAGCGGAGTGCTTGCTTTGCTAGCTAAATCTTCGCGTGATGAATTAAACAAAACGGATGTAATTTTATCATTTGAGTGAGCGTAGGTACTGCATTAAGGTAGTTGCTTGCTGTGGCGCAATCATTCAATGATTTTTAAAGCAAATCGTAATGAATTATTTCCTAATTCAATTCATATTATTACTTGATTCTTGAATAATTTACGATTTGTACATTTAGATCAATATATTTAGTATGTCCTTGACTTGTACAGCTGTAAATTCATGCAAATACAAATATTAAAAAATTATTGGGCAAGCACTGCTTGCCTTGCTTACAGGCAGGAGTAGGGTTAGGATTTTATTGAGTAAAAAATGAGCAAAAATTGACAATTAAATTGAGCAAAAATTAACTCAAAATTGAGTAAAAAATTGAGTAAAAAACGAAAAATTTTACAAAGAAGAGTCATTATTCCACATAACAACCAGTGCCCACTTCAAGTGCTCGACTGTGTACCGCTCTCTCTGGGGACTTAGAAGTCTCTTGAAGTACGAAAAAAGTCGCTCCACTTCGACACTGACAATAGGAGCATAGGCAAATTTTGAAATTTCTGATGGCCCGACTGAAAGTTCTGGCACATGCTCACCCCGTAGGACTTTTGCCACATTCACCATAAACTTGAAATCTGGATTCTTGGAAATCACATTCTCAAACTTGGCCTTGTACTTAAAAAGTTCTGGGGCTGCCAAATTGTTAAGTACATTTTCGTATATTTGAATACTTTGTGTGATTTTTCCGCGACCCTCCAGTTGAGTGATTGCCTCTGATATTCCCCGAAATGCGCTAGTGATGAAGGCCAATTGCTGTTGAACCACGTCCTTCAAAACAATTTTCTTCAGGACAACGACAGCATGGCATTCGTCTTCATCGCAAGATTCAATAAAAGACGCCACTGTGGTGAAATTGGTACAATAGTAATATGCTGCCTCAAGCCACGTGCACCAC
>CABFPE010000109.1:779494-792447 GCA_900660155.1 Hofstenia miamia
AGTATGACTTTTTGTTTTGCTTTTTTCTTTGAGCAAACATCAATTTTAAAAAAAATACTCTCAAATTTTAGAAATTTGTTGTTTTTGCCTTTAGAAAGTTGATATATTCAGGGAGACATCTAGCGAAAAAATTATGAATTTCGACCAGAATTTCTGTGCTTCAATTTCTCCATATGACTTTTCTGTTTATTCACCAATCTTGATATTATTCTTAGCAAAGTTACTGTGTTCTTCTTCATTAATTTATGAATATCCACGTGAAGATTTTCAAAAATCTTAAATCGAAGAGACAGAAGGACACCTTACTACAGGAATCCATGAACATTTTTCAGGTCACCTAACATCAACATTAAAAATACAAAAAGACCAATTACGCATAAAATTCATTAAAGCAATATCAATACACAACATTTAAAACCTATATAGTGAAAATTTCAAGAAAAGTCAATTGAAATCCTTAAAATCTATATTAAAAGATATATTTAGACAGTGCGAGAAAAACGAATTGGGCCTTGAAGAAATGCAAAACAAGGATCCTGTAGCAAAGTTACTGTGTTCTTCTTCATTAATTTATGAATATACAAATATTTCTGTAGTAATTTATCAATCAATGTCGTTTTAATCGATTCAAAAAAACTATCAATTAATCGACAATTGTTAATTTTTACTAGTGCACCTAAAAATAAATTCAGAAATTAATGGGATACATATATCTATATTTGTTTGTTAGGGTATCCAAATATTTAAATTTTATTGGTGTTGCTTGATAGCAGTTGCCTAAAAGTTCACTCGTACCAATTTTCTTGGGATCAAGTCTACATTTTTATTTTATTTAGCCCGCAATTTCAAAATGTAGGGCCCGGTCCTGTGTCCAACTTTGATTTAATGTGAATGTTCACACTTCACACGAAGTTGATTTTTTGGCATTTAAGATAGTTTTTTCCATCTCTCCTAGGTATTTTCATTGAAGCTCTTTTATATTTAATGGCTATTTTTGTTGATTAAATCGAGATTTTAATAATCATTACAGTCCTACTGTCACTTATGCTAAATTGAGTGAACTCACGACTGCATGTATACACTACACACATAGTGTCAAACCGTCTTCTACAGGTGCTTATCTACTAACATAAATCTTCAGACACAGAAAAATGATTAATTGGATTAATTTGTTCGATTTTAAAGGAGAAATACTTTAAAATTTAAAAATTAAATTTTATCTCGTATTTATTTTTTTTAAACTACCATTTTATTTTACAATGTTTTGTCAATAAAATTAAAAGGTGTCTTCACTTGCCTCAAATATCCTAAAGACGCGTCTGGATATAGATTTCTACTCAGTGTTGCAATCAGTTCGGCTAAAAATTCATTAATCTAATAGTTTGTCTTAGTCGCTATGTTGAAAGTGAAATCAAAGTAATATCTAAAGTTCCTGCAATTCTTACAAATTCCATGCTAATGGTTGAAAGTAAATTGTAAATGGTGTTAAATAAAGACATTTACATTGGCTCATTAAGATTTAAATTTGGAATAGTTTCTTCAATATAAATAATTTTACTGAAAATTCAATTGGAAATAAATTTGTTTGATATATTCAGAACCGATTTTTCATTTTTTGCCTACCTTGCAAAATTGTAGTTGCAGTGAAGATCGTTATTGGAATCAAAAGCAAACAACATATTTGTTCCAGTGATGCACTTTAAAGATACAACCTAAAGTTTTTTCTAGTTTTAGGGACAGTTAGTTCGGTTTCAAGTAATAACCTGGAACTTGCAAGAATTTTAATGCTTAATTTAGTGTCGCTTCCCTAGGTGATTTTTTATTTGAGTATCAAATCAGTTATTAGGCCAAATTTGTGCTATGATGGAGGAAATGACGTAGTTAGCCACTTAACAGTTGTTTCAAAACAATATTTTGAAACATTTCCTGCTTTTAGAAATGAATATCAATTTGATTTCAGTAAATTTTAATACTAAATATGTATTTTTAGCAACTCACCTTGGAATGTAAATGGTTAGCTGAACTTCGCTTAATAAGAAATTTGCTTTTTCTGAAAATACCAAAACTCAATTAAATGTATCGCAAATAAAGCCATGATCAATAGTTAGGGTATTTTAATACCACAATACAGCGTTGGCTCAATTCTGCTTGTAATAATCATGCTTTGCATTTATATATAGTTTGAAATTTCATCAGAATATCAACTAAATAATTTGAATTTAAAGGTTAAGTAGAATATCTATTGCAGAACATGTTTGGGGTTAATTTATACCTCACTTAGTCTTACACAATAGATATTATGTTGCAAATCCAGTAAAATCTGTCAATCAGCTTCTATTAATACTAAACACAATTAAATTTATATTTTTCATTTATGTTTACTTTTGAAGAAATATGTTAAAAAGATTTGAAATGTATGCACTCATGCATAGATGTTAGAAACTTAACATGAAAAGTTACTCTGATAAGAATAAGTTTCATGTTATGGCTGGAATAACTTTTAGCCAAATATAGGCATCAACTACATTTTCTATTCCGCACTTTTAAAATGACTTTCTAAAAACAGAATTAACTAAAACTAAAAAAATGGGCTAGAGCTTTAGAGATAGAAGCCTTGTGATAATCAATAAAGCAATAGTGTTCATTTGAATTTTCCTGAAACATATAATCAATATATTTATATAAATACATCGGAATAACATCAGGTTAATGAATTTTAGGCCAGATGGTTCTTCAATAAAGGCCAATGTAATTTATATTTTGCAATAGCAACACTTTTTGATGTTATAATCCAGCTTTTTGGAATAAGATAGAATTTGTGAAATAATTATTTAATATAATGTTTTAAAAGTGTACGATATGTTTATGCAAAGGGCTTTTAAGGCATTATAGTCAGGAGTATTTAGGCATTAATCAAAACACATGATGCTGGATCAATAAATATCATTGAAATAAGCTACAGCGCATCAATTACTTTTCTTTATGCATAACCTCTTCATTTCATTAGCTAAATTCCTTTTCTACCTGATGACCACTCACCACCCATTCTCCATGCTGCCTGAGATCCACCCACAGATCAAATATAGTTACCTGAACTAAATTGAGTCTAATTTATAACAAAAACCAAGAATAGCTAGCAGTCGTTCAAAAAAACATTTGACTAAAAACTTGAATAGAAACAATACAAAATATACAAAACACAAATATACAGATAAGCTACTGAAAAACCATTTCCAAGCCTATTATTGTTGGAACAAATAACATAAAATCTCGTTGGATTAATGAAATGAGGAAACGACTCAACTGGAGTTGACTTGTTACTTGATATGAAACTAAATATGGCCTAATGTTAATTAACTGACGTAAATTTAAGAATGAGTGGCCTTAAGGTTTTACAGTCAGTTTTAACTTTAATTTGACACCTATTGTTATATGTTAAAAATTTTTTTTAATCAAGCTAATTAACTTTGTGTCAATTATTAGTAATATTAAATACAATTGTTTTTGCACAAAAAACTACTAGTGTCATGGCTATTACATGTACTCTTAAGCATAACCATCATATAAATTCTATTTAATAAAAAAAGTAAATTTATTATTTATAATACACTGAATAAATTAAATCACCTAATTAGCTGAAGTGAATAATGAGAATAAAGATATAGAAATGGAAGGCGTTGTATTTCAGATCAAGCCTAGACGGACAAATTCTTGTTGATGGACAAACTCCTTGATTCAGAACCAGATCATGCTTTTTAGAAGACCTATATGAATCACTGAACACATGCTTACAATAAAAACATCATTCCTCGAAATAAATCAAATTTTACTGTAAAAAGAAAAACCTTTACATCCATTTTAAATTTTTTTCTGATTTTTCAGCAGTAAACAGTTTGCGCAAATACTCAAGCTAGTCTTACATAAATTTATATTCATTAAAGTNGCTATGTGTTTCCATATTGGCGCTTCAACATTCAAATCGTTTAAAACAGTCTACACAATGCTTTTAATTGTAACAGACTGTATCTAAATGTTTATGTAGAAAATTGAAAGATAATATTTAATACTTTAAAGTATGGACAAGGAATCTAGCTTTAATATTGTTTACAATATATATTTTTTATAATAGCATTTATCAGTTGAGCAACATCAATTTTGAAAAATGCACACTCAAAATAATGTTTCTAAACGCTAATATAAAATGCTTTGTGGAAAAAAATTGAAAGCAGATAGAAAAATTCTAAAGACAGATTCGGATAGACAATCAAAAGGTCTTTAAAAATTGTAGTATGACTTTTTGTTTTGCTTTTTTCTTTGAGCAAACATCAATTTTAAAAAAAATACTCTCAAATTTTAGAAATTTGTTGTTTTTGCCTTTAGAAAGTTGATATATTCAGGGAGACATCTAGCGAAAAAATTATGAATTTCGACCAGAATTTCTGTGCTTCAATTTCTCCATATGACTTTTCTGTTTATTCACCAATCTTGATATTATTCTTAGCAAAGTTACTGTGTTCTTCTTCATTAATTTATGAATATCCACGTGAAGATTTTCAAAAATCTTAAATCGAAGAGACACAAGGACACCTTACTACAGGAATCCATGAACATTTTTCAGGTCACCTAACATCAACATTAAAAATACAAAAAGACCAATTACGCATAAAATTCATTAAAGCAATATCAATACCACAACATTTAAAACCATATAGTGAAAATTTCAAGAAAAGTCAATTGAAATCCTTAAAATCTATATTAAAAGATATATTTAGACAGTGCGAGAAAAACGAATTGGGCCTTGAAGAAATGCAAAACAAGGATCCTGTAGCAAAGTTACTGTGTTCTTCTTCATTAATTTATGAATATACAAATATTTCTGTAGTAATTTATCAATCAATGTCGTTTTAATCGATTCAAAAAAACTATCAATTAATCGACAATTGTTAATTTTTACTAGTGCACCTAAAAATAAATTCAGAAATTAATGGGATACATATATCTATATTTGTTTGTTAGGGTATCCAAATATTTAAATTTTATTGGTGTTGCTTGATAGCAGTTGCCTAAAAGTTCACTCGTACCAATTTTCTTGGGATCAAGTCTACATTTTTATTTTATTTAGCCCGCAATTTCAAAATGTAGGGCCCGGTCCTGTGTCCAACTTTGATTTAATGTGAATGTTCACACTTCACACGAAGTTGATTTTTTGGCATTTAAGATAGTTTTTTCCATCTCTCCTAGGTATTTTCATTGAAGCTCTTTTATATTTAATGGCTATTTTTGTTGATTAAATCGAGATTTTAATAATCATTACAGTCCTACTGTCACTTATGCTAAATTGAGTGAACTCACGACTGCATGTATACACTACACACATAGTGTCAAACCGTCTTCTACAGGTGCTTATCTACTAACATAAATCTTCAGACACAGAAAAATGATTAATTGGATTAATTTGTTCGATTTTAAAGGAGAAATACTTTAAAATTTAAAAATTAAATTTTATCTCGTATTTATTTTTTTTAAACTACCATTTTATTTTACAATGTTTTGTCAATAAAATTAAAAGGTGTCTTCACTTGCCTCAAATATCCTAAAGACGCGTCTGGATATAGATTTCTACTCAGTGTTGCAATCAGTTCGGCTAAAAATTCATTAATCTAATAGTTTGTCTTAGTCGCTATGTTGAAAGTGAAATCAAAGTAATATCTAAAGTTCCTGCAATTCTTACAAATTCCATGCTAATGGTTGAAAGTAAATTGTAAATGGTGTTAAATAAAGACATTTACATTGGCTCATTAAGATTTAAATTTGGAATAGTTTCTTCAATATAAATAATTTTACTGAAAATTCAATTGGAAATAAATTTGTTTGATATATTCAGAACCGATTTTTCATTTTTTGCCTACCTTGCAAAATTGTAGTTGCAGTGAAGATCGTTATTGGAATCAAAAGCAAACAACATATTTGTTCCAGTGATGCACTTTAAAGATACAACCTAAAGTTTTTTCTAGTTTTAGGGACAGTTAGTTCGGTTTCAAGTAATAACCTGGAACTTGCAAGAATTTTAATGCTTAATTTAGTGTCGCTTCCCTAGGTGATTTTTTATTTGAGTATCAAATCAGTTATTAGGCCAAATTTGTGCTATGATGGAGGAAATGACGTAGTTAGCCACTTAACAGTTGTTTCAAAACAATATTTTGAAACATTTCCTGCTTTTAGAAATGAATATCAATTTGATTTCAGTAAATTTTAATACTAAATATGTATTTTTAGCAACTCACCTTGGAATGTAAATGGTTAGCTGAACTTCGCTTAATAAGAAATTTGCTTTTTCTGAAAATACCAAAACTCAATTAAATGTATCGCAAATAAAGCCATGATCAATAGTTAGGGTATTTTAATACCACAATACAGCGTTGGCTCAATTCTGCTTGTAATAATCATGCTTTGCATTTATATATAGTTTGAAATTTCATCAGAATATCAACTAAATAATTTGAATTTAAAGGTTAAGTAGAATATCTATTGCAGAACATGTTTGGGGTTAATTTATACCTCACTTAGTCTTACACAATAGATATTATGTTGCAAATCCAGTAAAATCTGTCAATCAGCTTCTATTAATACTAAACACAATTAAATTTATATTTTTCATTTATGTTTACTTTTGAAGAAATATGTTAAAAAGATTTGAAATGTATGCACTCATGCATAGATGTTAGAAACTTAACATGAAAAGTTACTCTGATAAGAATAAGTTTCATGTTATGGCTGGAATAACTTTTAGCCAAATATAGGCATCAACTACATTTTCTATTCCGCACTTTTAAAATGACTTTCTAAAAACAGAATTAACTAAAACTAAAAAAATGGGCTAGAGCTTTAGAGATAGAAGCCTTGTGATAATCAATAAAGCAATAGTGTTCATTTGAATTTTCCTGAAACATATAATCAATATATTTATATAAATACATCGGAATAACATCAGGTTAATGAATTTTAGGCCAGATGGTTCTTCAATAAAGGCCAATGTAATTTATATTTTGCAATAGCAACACTTTTTGATGTTATAATCCAGCTTTTTGGAATAAGATAGAATTTGTGAAATAATTATTTAATATAATGTTTTAAAAGTGTACGATATGTTTATGCAAAGGGCTTTTAAGGCATTATAGTCAGGAGTATTTAGGCATTAATCAAAACACATGATGCTGGATCAATAAATATCATTGAAATAAGCTACAGCGCATCAATTACTTTTCTTTATGCATAACCTCTTCATTTCATTAGCTAAATTCCTTTTCTACCTGATGACCACTCACCACCCATTCTCCATGCTGCCTGAGATCCACCCACAGATCAAATATAGTTACCTGAACTAAATTGAGTCTAATTTATAACAAAAACCAAGAATAGCTAGCAGTCGTTCAAAAAAACATTTGACTAAAAACTTGAATAGAAACAATACAAAATATACAAAACACAAATATACAGATAAGCTACTGAAAAACCATTTCCAAGCCTATTATTGTTGGAACAAATAACATAAAATCTCGTTGGATTAATGAAATGAGGAAACGACTCAACTGGAGTTGACTTGTTACTTGATATGAAACTAAATATGGCCTAATGTTAATTAACTGACGTAAATTTAAGAATGAGTGGCCTTAAGGTTTTACAGTCAGTTTTAACTTTAATTTGACACCTATTGTTATATGTTAAAAATTTTTTTTAATCAAGCTAATTAACTTTGTGTCAATTATTAGTAATATTAAATACAATTGTTTTTGCACAAAAAACTACTAGTGTCATGGCTATTACATGTACTCTTAAGCATAACCATCATATAAATTCTATTTAATAAAAAAAGTAAATTTATTATTTATAATACACTGAATAAATTAAATCACCTAATTAGCTGAAGTGAATAATGAGAATAAAGATATAGAAATGGAAGGCGTTGTATTTCAGATCAAGCCTAGACGGACAAATTCTTGTTGATGGACAAACTCCTTGATTCAGAACCAGATCATGCTTTTTAGAAGACCTATATGAATCACTGAACACATGCTTACAATAAAAACATCATTCCTCGAAATAAATCAAATTTTACTGTAAAAAGAAAAACCTTTACATCCATTTTAAATTTTTTTCTGATTTTTCAGCAGTAAACAGTTTGCGCAAATACTCAAGCTAGTCTTACATAAATTTATATTCATTAAAGTCAAGCAAAATAAAACTAAAGAAGAAAACAACACTTTGACCATGCCAGTACTGAGGTCAGAGTTTTTTGACCAATTTGATTTATTTCAATAGTATATATATATTTGGTTATTCCATATATATTCAATAACAATGTGTTCGTAATTCTGTCCACCATAAAATATCTATGAATTGCAGTATTTTGATTAAATATACAAAGGCAACATAATTTATTGGTCTTATTTAAGTGATATCCATTGTTTATAATAATTGTTTACTTAGTGCTGAATAATTTATATATAATTTAATAAGTAAATTATTGATAGTCAATTAATTTCTGCAAATTTTTTTGTCATTGATTAATAAATATCAGTCAGCATGTAAATTTATTGCATATTTCATTTAGTGTTGGAAAAATAAAAGATGCACCACATAATGAGGACATTAAATTTGCGTACTGGAACACTATTTCACATGGAAATCATGTTTTTGTGTGGAGCTTGCAAGAAATAGCATTGAATTAATAGGTGATATTGCATTGACTATATTAGTCATAAAATGCTTATGGTGTAAAGAGAGTTGCTAACTTGTCAAAAATTCAAAACTGTGAATTTGAATTTAATTTCCTCTTGCAAAATAGTGGTTAAATTTTGTTTGAAGAATCAAATGCAGAATTAAACTCTCTATCTTGTTTGTGTCAAAATCAATAAGTAATTTTGTATATAAGTAGTAAACTTCAAATAAAAAAACAAGTTGGTCAAACAAAGTCAAATGCATTTTGTACAAAAAGAATATATGAATTTTTTCTAATAGATTACTAGAATGGATCTACCTAAGAAAGAATTCAAGTCCTCTAAACAAAGCAATTTGGTGTAAAGATATTTTGAGTAATATTGATTCTCATGAAGGAGATTCAATTCGAATATAAGAAAATCAACATTTCAATGAATTTTCTATACCTAAAATCAGTAATTACCAACTAAGGCCTACCATGAAGAGTAGGAACTAATATATTAGCTAATTTTTCACTGAAGATTAAGCAGAAGACAATATACAAAATTATTTCAAAATTTATTTTTTTTAAAATGATTTCATTACATTTCTCATTTTAGTTGAATAATTGCACTGATATTTTAGAATTTTTTATCAATTAAGCACATCAAAAATATATTCTGACACAAATTCAGTAAAAGTTTGTAATCCATTGGAAATTGGCATGTCTTCAAAAGTTTCTTTTTGTCCAACACCATCACAATATGTGTTTCCAGAAAGTGTTGCTGCAGCTCCAATGATGCAGGTTCGATTAAAATTTCTAAAAAGCAGAGAAAAATAAACATCCATAGAAAAGAATTTTTATGTATTAAGCTATATTTTATACTTTGAATAATTTTTAAATTTGGAATGTTACAAAATTACGTCTTCTAAAAATGTGCAATGAAAAATGAGACTTGGCAATAATTCAATTATTCATCCAAGGAATAAGCTCTTTTGAAATTAAGATATATTTGGTACCATCAAATGCAAATTTGATCTGTTTAATCAATTAATTTACTGTTTCAAGGCCACTTTTAAGGTCATTTAGATATTATTAATGGCTGTGTTAAATTGAAACTATTTACATTTAAAAGATGCACCTCAATTGCCAAATACACAATTAAATTCTAATGTTAATACATATATTGAATATAAGAAATAATGTTTCAGCTAATTTTTATATGACTTTTACTGCATATATATTTCCACTTTTAGCCCACTTTTAGAGCTTGTGCAATTTTGCATACTTGGATTTTAGGAGCAGCTGTTCAACTGTACAAATACTTACTTAGAGATTATGACTTAAAAAAAATTTGTTGTTAATCATGATATGGTTCCTAAGTTGTTTAACATTGAAGTAAGAATTACTTCTATATCTGAAGTCATAAATAGTGTTGTATCTAATGTTTCACATTTTAGAACCCAACTTAGAAATAATATTGTGCATTAACCTGATAAACCTTTTTTAATGGGGATTAAATAGCAAAATTTTTTGATTTAATAGCTTGCATTTAATGATTTTAGAAAATAGATTTAAATATTAGCAAACGAATCATATTACAATTGAAATTGTCATAATAGACTCAAGTCTGCTGTTGAGTGAAAAAAACAAAATAATGAAAAATTTAATAAAAACTAAGTAGAATAAGAATATTTCATTTAACTTCTTTCTCAATTTATCCACATATGGCAAATCTGCAGGACTATAAATATTTTAAGAAATTCTTCAACAATTTAAGTAAAATTTTAATTTCTTCACACTGTCCATTTTTCAGGTGAAGCACCTTTTCATATTGATGAAATATTTACTTTTTTGAGCATACCAGATAACAATATGTTGTTCTAACAATCATTAACAATAGAAAAATAACGTGGGTGCTTTATGGGCTTTTAAATGAGTGAAGACAAACATAATGAAGTACATTCTTTTAGTGAAATTTTATGTCTAATGTAAGTAAATACGTCTTTGCGCCATTAGAAACTGATGCATTCTTATAATTTTTAGAAGGCAGTTTGCTGTACCACGGACTTCATGGCTGTACTTGTTTTTTTTTAAATAGAATATATCCGATATAGTAATTTCTGTATTACCTGAAATAGTAAGTCCACTTGATAAATTAAATAAATGACTTTACTTTGTATGTGTTTAGTCAACAAAGGTGGACGTGGGTAGGGCACAACCGAGTGGGATGCTTACTTATATACAGATAGGGACAAAAGTTTTGGAACACTTGTAATTAGCATTATATTTGCTTTTAATGTGCTTAAATTTAGAAGTAAATGCAACCAACCTTTGGAAAAATTAGGAATGTATGCAAAACCTTATTTTTAGCAGCAAAATATTCACTACAGAGAACAACAGAAGATATTACATCAGGGAAACACTGTTTTCTAGTTCATTGGGTAGACAAAAGTTTTGCAACACTTATCAATATCCAACATGTCTGCCTCTCTGCTTCCACAACAGATCACAGGGTCGCGGTATTTACTCCTCCACTGAAGTGCAAAGCTCGGACGGTAAACGGCGCCACTCTTCTTCTAGCATAGAAAGTAGCACAGTGACATTTTGAGGCCTCGAAGGGCAATCACTCTTTTGAATCCAGCCTAGGCGTTTTCAATTGGACTCAAATCCGGCGTTTGTGGCATACAGTATAGAAAGAGAATTTTAGGCTTCTAAAAGAACTCCTTTACCAGTTGGCAAGTATGAATTGATGCGTTGTCGTGCTGCAAGACAAAATTGGCACCACAGAACCCCTGTCCTTCAATTGGGAGCACGTGTACGCATTATGTCAAAATGCCTGTGACCGTTCAACAAGCTTTCCAAAAATCGCAATGTCACCCGTTCCAAAAGTTGAAATGCAGCCCCAAACCATAAGGCTGCGACTCTTGCACTTTGTGGTGTTAATCGTGCAAGGGTAGGTCGATTGCTTTTGTGCCTTGCGCCATACGGAGACATTACCATGATTGTAACGCAGCTAAATCTTTGAATCGTCGGACCATAATACTGATCACCAAAAATGAGTTCCTTTAAAATTTAAAGCTGGTAAAATTCCAGCCGTATTGTTTGTTGACGGGGCTCACTATCGGCAGACGAATTGGGTACAGACCAGACTTGTCAACGAGTCGTAATTTTTAAGCTCGGCTCGGGTCGTTTAAATTTTGAGTAAGTTCGGCTGGTACAGACCTTGTGTGTATGGGTTGGGTGTGAAAATATTTATCCATATCCACCCTTGCTTATAATTTATACATAATTTTTGTTTTTTTAAAATGTAAGTAGCATTTGAATTAATAAGTTTTGCTAGAGACCTGAAATTTACCTGCCCTGATATGAATACAATATCACAACCTTACGCTGCCTAACAACAGCCTAATCCAATTTCAGTTGGCGGTGCTTTATGTACAACATTGCTAGAACCTTTTCTTTTTGAGGACGCTTTGTTGCACACAACAACGCAAAATTAGATCCGAAATCTGTGAGTCCATTGTTGCTCTTAAGAAAATCATCCTAGTCTAAATCGCTTGAAAAACTGACGAAAATTCTATGTTCAGTAAAACATCTAAAGATATAGAAATAAATTGAAGTATTTTCAAAGATATTGACGTTTGATGTTTTCGTCAATAAAACAAATCCTTAAAGTAATTGAAAAATAATTGTTACGTATCATTTATATTTGAATGTTCGGTTGGGTTGACACCCATTTACAGGGCTGGTTTGAAACCAATTATCACATATTTTTGATCTACTAGATCACAGGAAATATTAAGTGATCTGTAAATTCAGAATGCTATAGTGAGGATAGTTGATTGTAGACAAATTTGTTTTTAATTATAGGCTAGACAGGAAGTATATTAAATTAGAATAAGAAAACCTCAAGAAATATGTCTACATAAAATCCATTTTACATGAAATAAACCTACTTTAGTCTTAAATTCCAAAGAATATTGCCATAACTTCACAATCGAGGAGACAATAAAATAATGGTTAAGAAAAACTAAGAAAATTTTCTTTACCGTATTTTAGTCAAAAGTCACGCATCATTGGCATGATTAATATTCAACAGAAAATTGTTTGCTCGTTTTTATTTGCTAATCGTGTCAATATAGTATGAAGGTTTACTGCTGCACTTTCATTTTAGACGTTTTGTATTATTATGGATACTATCGCGAGGATTCAAATAGTGCTGCTGTTTTATGCTCATGGCAGATGTCCGGCA
>CABFPE010000109.1:807740-834540 GCA_900660155.1 Hofstenia miamia
ATATATATATATATATATATATATATATATAGGTAAATAGGTAATGCTTTAATATACAAAATTTTTTGAATATCTACAGAGCACTCGATACAAAAAAATTATACGAGCGCTAGATAATACTTCAAATTAATCTGGGTCCAAAAATTTTGTTTTTTGAAAAATCGTGAAACTCATACTCAGGAAATTAGACCCTATTCCAAATGCTCAATGCATAATGTATTGGATTCAATGAATTATTCTGACTTTTCATTAAAAATGACGCAGGATATTGTGCGGGCTGGATGCAAATTCCATAGTATCTAGTATTTTATACATATATATATATATATGATCCTCAGAGTAGTTATGATGTGTACTTCAATGCTAAATATTTTACTTGACAATGTCAGTTTGTGTAATATAATAATGATATCTGCAATACTACCCAAATAGCTGCGTTCAAATTTCTTGCCATTTTAGCATTCCAATGTGCATGCCAGAGTTCATCAAACCTAAGATGTGTAACATAATTGATGGCTGTAAGCTTTATGCATAAGGCATTTTGCTGATGAATATAGAACTGCTTTATGTACAGTTTTTAAAGCTAATTTTAGCACAGTATATACCAATTTGAAAGCTACTCACAGTATTACACGAAATACTTTTGTAGTAAGATTTTCCTTGTCGATAGATGGCGCTTTAAAATGTGATTTATTGGCTATCTTAATACATTGATAAAATTTATTTTTGGCTTTAATGGGCAAGCAATATCATATAATGTTCCATTTTCTCTCGGATTGTTGAAATTAGAAAGCTACTGATTCTATATAACTACTGAAATTTAGAAAAAATTCAAAAATTAATTGAGAAAAATTGCATTGAATTCACCCTTGAAATCAAGGGAAATTCCATTAAAATATTGAATTTCATACCACAGACATTCGAGAAGAAAAGAATTGAATTCATCACTCTCGGAATCTGATAGGCTGATATCTAAAGTCTATATTTATATTTAAACAGCTTTGATTTCACGTTTATTTAATTGAGCAAATTGTCGATTTATAGTGACTACAAAGCATGTTTTGAGGAAAAACATAGTAAGGCGTTCGTCTTTTTCTCTACTTTGCAACCATAGCAGTACAATGAAGTAATGAGGTAAATCATATTAGTTTATTATTTTATATATTGAAATATTTCATAATACCTGTAACAATGTGAATTTTTATAAAATGTGCCCTATTAATGTTTTTGAGCAGCTAAAATATATTTCTATATATGTTTATTTTTTCGTCATTTCCAACTTGAATTGCATCGTTACAATTCAAATAAACATAAATAGAGCATAGACTTATTAACACAATTTTAAATATATGAATATGGAAAGAAAATCTCAATATTTTAAATTGGATTTACAGCTACCATTGTATGAAGGGGCACTTAAATGAAAAGGCATGTATTGATTCATTTATATTTGTAAGCTTAGCTATTTTAATATTAAAAATTCAAAGAATTTGAAAAATCTAAACTGGTATATTTGTAGGTTGAAGAATATGAATTAGTTTCTGAGGAACACTGACCATTCTTTGGAGCCCAAAATGGAATCTTCCACTATACTACATGTATTAAGGTATGCAACTGCTTTCTAAATATTTAGTTATCGTCATCTTGTACATACGTGCTATTCTTGCATCGATTTTACGAATATTATATTTCTGAAATTTGCTTGAAATTTCAGTAGTAATTTCAAATATGATTAAATCACTTTGTTAATGCGATTTTGAGAATTTATGGCATTAAAATTGTTGATATTAAATAAATATATTCTATGTACATTTTGTGTTAATATATGTTTGCATTCAGTGATAGCTGTAGTCGAGGATATATACAATATTGCGCATACAAAACACTACAATATCTGCTTATTTATATAATCGCAGAATTATATAAAGATTATATATCATATACACTGATTTGAACTGTCAAATAGCTTATACTCACTGAAAATTTTAGTACTATACTTCTGCATACAATACAAAGCAATTTTTCTGTGAAATATTTCATATTAACTTTCAATGATTAATTGCACGTTGTGTCCTGTCTATTGTGTACACAATTGAATGAGGTTTTTAAGGTTTTCCAATTCCGCATGCTCAACAATGAATAATTACATTTGAGAAGCATTCTGCGCATTCTAACCTAATAACACTCAAAGCAGTCATATGCATGATTAATAAATTATTCAGTTATTTGGGTAACCGTGGAATTTGGAGGAATAAAGCTTATTGCAATGAACATCAGCTTAAAGTTTTCTAACATCAGTTACATATATGCATCATTTAAAATTAATTTAGGCCACCAATCAGATCAATTGTCAATCAACAGTCTATAGAATGCAGAATCATTGTACAATGAAATTTAAATTTTTATAAATCATGAAACATAGGTGGCTCGTGCGTGTAAGTAAGACAACCAGTGCTTGCCCAATAATTCTTTAATAAATGAATTTCATTCTTAATTGCATGAATTTATATCTATACAATTGTACAAATCGTAAATACTTAGTTTGCTTTAAAACAACATTCATTACGATTTGCCTTAAAATTAATTAAATAATTGCGACACAGCAAGCAGATGCTGTACCTACGCTGCTCAAGCAGTTAAAGTATATTTGTTTTCTTCATCTCATTGTGCGAAGATTTAGCTAGCAAGGCAAGCAGTCCGTTCATCGCTTCACATTGATCGAAACACTGTTGTAAAAGAATCAGGCAAAATATTTTCGTTCCATACAATAACCCAAAACTAAACATGATATTATTTACATATAAATCAGAAATATTGCTCTATTCAAGCAGTGCCGGAAACAATATATTTGAGAAAGGAATAATGAATTTTTCGCATTTTTATCCTTGTACAAATTCTTAAATAAGAATATGATAGCCATTTGTTTTTCTTTAACAGAAATGTTGAAAATTTATAGGAATTGTTAATGCAAGACGAATTTTTTCTACTAATGTACAACCAATTTTTTAAAAATCAAATGAAACTTGGATAATTTAAAAAAGACATATTTTGATATAAATTGTCGTCATATGCTTCAAAATATTTGCTTGCCTAGCACGAGCCTCCACTGCATGAAGGTTAAATTAATTCCTGCAAATAAGAAACTATGCAACCACATATTATTGGCTCCTTACTGATTCAGTCGCCTTTGCAAGGATTGGGTGTGTCAGCGCCTGATTTTAATTTGATAGCAAATATTAATTCGAATTGTTTCCGATTGAAGTCGAAAGGTTGATAATTGTACCACTCTGTGCTTTGTTTTTGATTACATTCTGATCCAGTGGGCTCAGTTCTGCAGGACTCTCCTATCATGTCTCCTAAGTCTATTACATAAAATATGTATAACCTACGTTGGGCAATCAAGCCTTTTCTTAATAATATTGATTATTTATTATATGTAAATGATAGAATCAATAGCCAGCTAAATGGAGAAAAACTCCTATTCATACACCTAACGTAAATGCAGGTTCATGGTTTGGATGAAGGACCCTTGAGTCACTCCTGATATATTTCCAAACCACTACTACTGCATTTACAAATTAGCTTGACATTCTGTATTAAATAATCAAACTGATATAAAATCTAAGAA
This sequence comes from Hofstenia miamia, assembly GCA_900660155.1. NCBI lineage: Eukaryota > Metazoa > Xenacoelomorpha > Acoela > Hofsteniidae > Hofstenia > Hofstenia miamia. The sequence goes on from CABFPE010000109.1 coordinate 811,369, forward strand.
TAAGATTTTCAAAGAATTTACTTCAACAATTTCCAAATTGATTTACGCTCTATTTATAGTTAACTTGAAATGTACCTAACAGTCCACACAATTTGTATTAAGTAAAATACTGGATATTCAATAATTGTTCAAGAATTGAAAATTTCTTGAGCATTTATATTTCGACTAGTTTTTTATTATTATTACTTGGTTGCATTTTACAAAGATAATTCTAATAATTGAAATTAAATTGTTTTTCAAAATAATCATAATTCGATCTTAGTTTCGACTAATCATTTGTTCTTCTTTCTTTATAAGAAGCATTTTCTTTGGATTATGCTACATGCCCTCCTCAGCTTGCGTTATTTTCAGCACTGCACGCTCTCCATGTACTAACTCATCTGCTCTTTTAATTAGTGTTTCTGCTTGGGGATCACTCCAGCTTGTTGTTGCAAATTCTGGCTGTTTGATCATTTTTAGTACCGCCTTACTCTCCATTGTTACCATGCTATGATATCGTAGGAACTTTGCTTCTTTGATATTTTCTGATATTGGTGTTATTTCTCTAAGTTCATTCATTTTTTCTGAAAAGATTTTGTAGAATTTTTTGTATAGGTGGATTCCTTTAATTGCAATCATTAAAGTCATCTGCGCATCTGCTCTACTTGTGTGCGCCATTTTCTCTCTTACTGTTGTGTTTGGGTAAAATAAGGTAAACACTTTCCTAAGGCTCTTTGTGTTTGCCACATCTTTATAGAAGAAGCTTATGTTTTCTCTCACTTCTTCTTCAGTTATCATTGTCAGATCGTTTTTATTCAGTCTCATCATTGTTACTATCTCCACCCTTTTTGTGACGTCATAGAAGCAGTATTCTTTATCCCATAGATCCAACCACACCACGTAATTTACTCCCGAAAATAGCATGATCACCTTAGTTGTGTTTTTCTCAATTTCTTCTCTCAGTTCCTTTAGCTGTTTGTGAATCAGTTTTCCTTGTGTATATAGTTGATAAGGAGTTATTGCTCCTTCAACATATACTCTTTCCTTATTTTGATTGTTTAGTAATACCTCTTTCTTATTTTGATTGTTTAGTAATATCTCTTTTGTCTTTCTGTAGTTGTCCCGTTTGACTATTGCTGTAGCATCTTCTTTTATATTCATGTAAGTCTTATATTCATGTAGGAAAGTCTTGGGGAGCTTTACATTTTTCAGAATCCTCCATTTTGGGAGCACCATTAGGATCAACACTGTTTTTGGTGGGGTGCATATCAGGATTTTTGTTCTTATCTGTTGTTCTATTTCTCTGTAATTCTGTGACGTTGTCGGTGCTGTTGCCAGGATAGTTCATTTTGCTCTCCTGTGTTAGTCCTCTTCTGCTCATTTTCATTTGGATGTTGTCATTTAGTTCTAATTTCAACGTGATGCATTCCACATCCACTGCTAGTTGATTGTATGGTTTCAGCATCTCCTCCAATTCTGTCTCTGCGAATGCTTGCATGAACATCAATTTCATTGATGCTACTGTCTGTTCTTCCTTCATGTACTGGTAGTTTCTCGAGCTAATCTTTTCTTTTTATTTTTATCTCAACTAAGAATCTCTCATCATCTGTGTTGATCCATTCCATTGCGTGTTCTGGCTTGGAGGCGCCCCATTTTTCTATGTTGATTCTATCTATTTGTTGTTGTGTTTTTGGAGATAGTGTAACATCCTCCACCTGGCTTTTTGCACCGTGCATTATTGTTGATAATTATCGCTCAGTAAATTGCAGGTGAGGAGTTACTAAGTAATTGAACAGCCAAACTTTTCCTTTTTAGTTAACTAGTTAAGTTAATTGAATGTTGATTATCACTGTTTAGGTGATGGAGCCGTGTGATGTTTCCTCTTCGGTTGTTCCATGGGCCACTGCCCAAAGCCGATCTCCACAACACAGCTCCTCCTCTTCTTGAACGATGGTTGAGTCCACATCACCATCTCAGCTCAACTGGAACTAATTATGTGTACCTTACTCTAGCTCAGTGTGTGCACTCAAGTCAAGTTGTAACTGACTTAAACTCAATTTTGTAAAGTGTTTGTTGTTTTGATTTAGTAGAGCAACCAGGCATTGACACTAACTGCATGTAATAATATAACTAACATAGCCATTACCGTAAAACTATCGGCTTAATTATACAGATAACAAACTTGCAGTTTCCTATACCTACATTTAATAATACTACATGTAAGGTCATTTATCAGGTCAATTATAGTCGAGTCTCCTACTATTAAGAACATATATATATCCCTAGGTGTCGACTATCCAGTCGTTTCAGGCATTGATTATTTCTTACATGTGTTGATCGGTAGTCAGACTAGGCAAGAATCGAAAAACTCCTAACCGTAACATAGGTGCACTTTCGTGACTGGCACAAAGACCCTAGAATCGATCCCGTGATGGATTCCAGCCACTACTAAACACAACTTGCCTAGCTGCACATTTAATTAAATAATCAAACCAGATAAAGTAGAAATGAAAATTAAATAAACTCCGAAGAATTTATTGTTCATCAAAATTATGGTTGAATCAAAGCTATTTATAAAATTTCTACAAAAAGTACCTGCCGATTTTAAAATTCAAATGATTCGTCTGCCAATATGGCTGTTCATACGTAAGCGTTAGTTTGCTCAATTTAATTTGTCAATTACCTCTTGATCGGCTAACAAGTTTCTTATTTTGACCAATATTAAATCTTAGTTGCATTTTACAAAAATAAACTAAAGTTCATTAACTAAATTTTTTACAATTAATTTCAATTGATAATCATTCGACGTTATTCAGCTTTTAGTTGCCTTTTTTGGATGATGCTACATTTTTATGATAGAATATTTAGCCTTTCAACATTGTTTAAAAAGTTTAGAGAAGAACTGCTTAGTTTTAGAGAGTAGTAAAGATATTTTGCACTTGATTAGCCCAAAAATGTTCAGATCAATTCAGTTTTATATTTTGAATAATAATGTAATAATAGTTAACTTAGACCTTAAAAGTAATGGAAACAATGAATCTGTTTTAAAATATATTTGGGAGCAAGCTAGAAATAGAAATGTTTTAAGAAATATACTTAAAAGTGCATTAAAACAGGAACTGCATGAATTTATAAAAAATTGTCATATGATAAGTACAGAAGAGATAATAAACTTATCACCCTAATTTGCTTTTGATCAATTGTATAGAAGGTTGTTTCTTACTCAAACAATCAGCCAAATATTACATTATTAAACATTATTAGGATAATAAATGATTTACAATTTTTGAAAAGATTAATAAATACCAGCATGAAAAGCTAATAAAGGTGGAGAATGTACCATAATCTCAAACTAATCAAGCTGCTAAAGAAAATAGTCAGTCAAACAAGAATTAAGATCAAAATAAAATTTGATTAAACTTTAATTATAAATTAATTATCATCTTAGATTACTTTTGTATAATGCAACTAAGAAATTATCAGTGAAAGATTAACAATTAGTATTTGTTGATTTGACTAATTTGGCAAAATGAAGGGGGCAAATTTGCTTTCATTATTATTAGCCATCTTTACAGATGAATAATTTGAAATTCAAATCAACAGGGACTTTTTGAACTTAGATATAAATAGAGAAAAATCATTGTAAAATTTGTTGAAGAAAATTCTTTGGAATTCTTATCTTTAGTTTATTATGGTTTGATTAACTAAGATGTTCAGCTAAATGGTTGGTGTTTAGTAGTGGCGAGGATCCCATAATGGGAACGATTATTTTTAGCCATCTTGGCAGATGAACAATTTGAAATTTGAAATCAACAGGCACTTTTTTGAATTAACGATAAATAGAGTGAATTTCATTGTAACAATTGATAAAGAAATTTCTTTGGAGTTCTTATACTTGTTTTTTATTAGAGTTTGATTATCTAATACGATGTTCAGCTAAATGGTTGGTGTTCAGTATTGGCAAGGATCCCATAACAGGAATGATTCTTGGTTCCTTGTTCCAAACCACGAACCTACACTTAGGTTAGGTGTACAATTAGGAGTTTTTAATTCCCATTTAGCAAACTATCAATCCTTTTGTACATGCACAAATGATAATGAATTCAACATAAGGCAAGTAATCCAAACGTAGGAATTTATATTTATATTAACCTAGATCCAAATTAATGACTATAACATGACCAATAATGTGACCTTGTATGTATTGATTGTTACATTATATGTTAGGAAGCAGCTATGTATTTATCTTATTTAATTAAAGCCAATATATTTCAGTAATGGCTAATTACATATTTAATTAAGCAGCTAGTAACAATCAAGGTTGCAAGTATATAGTACACTTTACAAATTGAGATTAAGTCGAGTTGTGTCAAGCCTTGAGTAAGCACCAAGCTAGGATAGGGCACACATAAGTTGCTTCACTGAGATGAGAGGTGGAACCCATTCAATGAAAATGGAAGGAAGTGGCTGTTACTTGGTTTGGAGATCAGCTTGAGGTGAATGCCCAACCATCAACAGCTGGCAAAGATACTGTGAGGCACTATCACCTAAATAGTGCTTGTTATACCATCCATTAATTTTAGTTATTGGAGTTTAATAACATAGAAGCTAAGCAGTTTAGGAACAGTACATCTCTTACTGCTAGTATACCATAACAATTATATTGTAATAATGGAGGAATTGGATATCAAAGCCTGGTAGAAGATGCTACAAGGCGACCATGTCAGGTTTAAAATGAAAGAATATTAAGAAAAATCAGTAACACAACTTGGATACCCCTGACACTACTAATTCCTAGTCAAGATACTGTAATCTAAGCAACTGGATTGCTACAAAAAGATAAGTAGATAGTTAGGGAAAAAATCAAATTACACTTAACTATAGTGCACCATAACACGAATCAAAACTGATAGGGGAAGCCACTACTAACAACTTTGAAATAATGACCAATAAAGGAAGGAAAAGCAGTGCAAAGAAAACAGCACCCAGAGTGGTAACTTCAAGAGCATCATGTTCAACCTCACACTCTGAAAATACAGACTTTTTGCCCTCAAGGGAGTTACAAACATTAAACTGTCCCCTGAAACAAGCTGCTGAGAAATCCTTGAAATTTTGAGGAAAACTAATGAAACTGTTGCTAAAAAGTGAAATAAGGCAGTTAATTGAGAAAATTCAAACAGATGGAACAGCAAAGTGAAAATATGCTGAGGGAACTCAAAGTGGAGATGCAAACAAAACTAGATAGACAGAGCAAACTATTCCAACAGGAAGTTAAAACACTCACACAACAATTGTCAGAGTTGAACAAACAATTTTTGGAGCAAAACAAGAAATGGGAAAAAATGTATCAGCAACTAGAAAGTGAAAACATACAACTAATACAGGATAATGACATACAAGCACAGAAGCTCAAACAATTAAAGGTGAGTTAAGACTGATACAATGAAATGAAGAAGAGAATTGAGAAAATATTCAAACACACAAAATAGAGTTCTGACAAGGAAGAGAGAATGAGTCACATGCACCACTGGATAGTGCAAATATACAAGTACACTATGAAGAATATGATGAAGACAATGACGACAAAAAAAAATTCATAAATGAGATCACAAAAGCAGTGATGGACCAGCTCCAAAGGGAGGAAACAATAAGGAAACACAGGAAACCAAGGTATGAAAGTTCAATATTACCACAAAATTGAACCAACAATACTATACCTTGTAAGGCAACATTACTGAAATTTAATGAAAAGGCTATCACCCAACATTTATTGAATGGCTTCAGATGTTTGAAATTACAATGGCAGAGAGGAAAGTGAACCAAGAATCAGCAGCAGCAAGACTTCTCCTATACCTAACAAGGACAGGCTACCAACACTACTTGCTGTTAGATACCAAAAGAAAGTATGGATTACTAATAGACAATTTCATAGAATACTATGAGAATGAGAGTTTTAAGAACCAGTATTGTATCATACTGAATGCAACAAAAGTGAAAAAGAGCAATGATATATGAAACTACATCTAACAGGTCAAGAGACTTGTAATGCTATGTTCAAGTGAAAACAGATATTCTAAATACAACCTGTTTTCTCATATCTGCAAGGGAATACCAGAAAGCATCAGAACCCAATTTGAGATTAAGTGTGATGTGGATGATAAGCTGGAAAAAATGTTCCAAAAAGCAGTTGATATCCAGGCAACAATTAAAAACAACTTGCAAATTTATGAAAAAGCCACATGGCACAGATAAACCCCAATATGGAGGAACAACCACAAAACACAATCAACAAGCAAGACTTACATTGAGAATAAACCAGAGAAAATTATCAGAGTAAAAGGAAAAGATGGGAAGACAAGGAAAGTAAGAGAAAAAGGTGTTAAATGCTATAGTTGTGGAAAAAGGGTAATAAAAAGCCCAACTGTACAACATAAATAAATGTGATTGGGGATGAAGAAGCTTACTATGTTAATGAAGATTTAATAGAATCAGAAATGTAACTTAATGAAGCATCACAAACTGATGAAGAATCAGAAAACTATGCACTGATAATGATTTTAACAAATTTAGACAACATAAATACAATACTGGTGACAATCAACAGAGTGATGATTAAAGCAATAATCAATATGAGAGCAGCAAAGTCAATAATAACTGATGAATGTGCAACAAAACTGGGTTTCAAATGAGAAGACTTGGATAAATCAAACAAACTTTTAATTAATGCATCTGGCGAATATATCAATACAAAAGGGATGACAAAGTCAGTTCAAATGAGAATAGCCAATGCAAAATTCAAACAATTGCTGGTGGTGGTGGATGCACATAACAACTTGCTACCCCATGAGGTTATACTTGGTGATGACTTCTTAACAAAAAATGGATTTGTTATAAACTATGCAAACAGGACAATAAAAGTGAAAGAAGAAGAGATTGAAATCAATGAGGAAGAAGGCAGACAAAAGACAATCGTTTTTGAGTTAGAGGAAGATATTTGATTGCAGCCACACAGGTGGAGAATGTACACAATAAAAATGGAAAGTCAAATAACAGCAGCCATAATGTTATATGAGAATAGAGGAATTAATACAAAGAGAGTGTTCACACTGTTAAAAATGGAAAAGGGAAGATACCAATCCTGAATGCAACAAACTGAAATGTCAATGTAAAATGATCAAATGTGAAAATATGTTATGTGGAAAATACGTTAAATCTAACATCAGAATTATTTGGAGAGTGATTGAAGACAATGATGGGGCAAGTAATTTGCAAGGTCAATTCAAGGACATGCAAAGTAAAGCAATAATTACTCCACATGGCTAATTGGAGGGTGAGTGGATGAACACCATTAAAGTGGTGAGCACTCCCAAGGGCCAATTCAAGGGCATAGAGATGAAAGCATGTGAAGAAGACACTTGTAGAATACAGGAAGTAAAGAATGAAGACTACCAACACTTAGAAGATAGAGAAATTCAACAATTTTAGAGATGTTGGAGACACACAAACAGATATTCAATTACAGAGAGATAAGTGTGGGTCAAGTGATAGGACAAACCAATAAAGCTGTCAGTAAGAAGAGTGCCAGAGCAGATGAAAGATGAATACAATCACATACTGAGTGAACTAATCAACAGCAAAATAATCAAACCAACTAAAAGCCCATATACAGCACCAGCAGTGTTTGTGAAGCAGGGAAAGAAGTATCACTTATGTACAGATTTTTGCAAGCTAAATGAGGTAACAAAAAAGGATTCATACCCCCTTCCACATATAGAAGATATGTTATATGAGACAAGTAAACACAAATACTTTACATCAATAGATTTATGCAAGGTGTATTGGCAGGTGAGGATGGAAAAGGAATATATCAAAAAACCAGTATTTATAACACCTTATCTATTATACAAATGGATATATATCTAGCATTTGGATTGTGCAAGGCACCAGCAACTTTTCAGAGATACATCATGAATGTACTGAAGAATAAGACACACAGGATGCAAGACAGAGTCAATGCTTATAATGATGACATCATAGTAATGAGCAATACAGTACAAGAACATCTAGAGAAGTTGGAAAGAACATTGACAATACTGGAGAAAGTAGGTCTCAGAATTAATGGAAATAAGTGTGATATATTAAAGGAAAAAATAGTATTTCTGGGAAGAGTGATCAAGAAAGGCTTGATATGCATGAAAGACAAAGCAAAGGATATGATCTGGAAAATAGAAAAGCTGAACTACAAAAAGGAAATACAGAGGATAATAGGGTTTTTCAATTACTACAGAACATTGATCCTAAACATTGCTGGAAAAACTGTGAAGATGACCAGAATCATGAGGAAATCAGTACCATTTGTATGGACTTGGCAGGAACAAGAAGAGCTCAACAATATCAAGGAAGAATTACTGAAATTACAATCACTGATTATGCCAGACTACAAGCAGAAATTTATTTTAGATTGTGATGCTAGCAAAGTTGCTATTGGAGCAACATTAGGACTGCTAAAAAATGGAAAGGAGGTACCTGTGGAATTCTTCAGCTGGAAACTGAAAGCAAGTGAAGAAAATTATGGGTCAATGAAGTTGGAAATGTTGGCACTCATTGAGAGCATTAGAAGATTCAGGTACTTTCTAATCAGTCAAGAGCTTAGAATATGGACTGACAATAGAGGATTAGCCTAGCTAAAAAAATTTTCTAGAGACAAGTCAGGGATGGTATCATGATTGATTGAACATTTAAAAGAATTCATGTTCACAATCAAACACCACAAAGGCACACTACATAATGATGCAGATTTTTGGACATCATTACCTGAATATCAAAGGGACGTGGCAAAAGCAGATGGAGAAAAGAAACAGTTTCAATTCTTACCACATATGGAGTATGAAGGACTACCCAAGATAAAAGTGGACAAAAGGGCAAGCAGTTTTACCAATAATGATAAAAAGAGAAATATCTGAACAAGAAATAATAGAGAAACAGAGAGATGACTCATTTCTTAATGAAATTATCAAGAAAATAAGAGAACCACAGACAACACTATCAAAACTGACAGCAAGCTACTGTAAATGGTGTAAATGGAATCTGAATAAACATGGATTACTATACATTGAGGCACAAAACAATAGAATTGTGATCCCTGAATATTACAAAAGAGAGCTCCTATGGAATGTGCATGAATGAAGCCACTTAGGCATAACACAGATGGAGAAAACCTTTAATTTTTGATTCATCACTACGGAGGTGAGGATAGTAACTGAAGAAATAATAAATAAATATAAGATATGTTCATTAAACAACAAGGAGCACTTCCCAGCACAGAGGGCACCATTACAAAAAATCATTGCAACACAACCCAATGAGATAGTACTAATTGATTTGGAGATGCTTTCAAAAGACAAGGAGGGATATCAGCACCTTTTGATAATGGTGGACAACTTCACCAAATATGCAAGAATGATCCCAATGACAAAAAAAAAGCAGAAACAACAGCTGAGATAATGATGAAAGAGTGGATTGTAAAATTTCGTCCAATGGAAACAATAATAACTGACAAAGGACCACAATTCAAGAGTGGACTGTTTCAAGAGATGGTGAAACTATTAGAGATAGTCAGTGAGCAAACAACAGCATACATTATGCAGACAAATTGATCCATAAAGAGATTAAATCAAATGTTAATCAAATAACAAGTGTAGTGACGTCAAGAATAGGTGGGAACAAATGGAGAAATGTGATCAAATGGTTGAGTATTTTTACAACACTTCTGTACACTCAACAACAGGCATGACCCCCTTCAAAGCAATGTTCAGCAGGGAAGCTGCCACACCTCTATCCATGCAATACTTCAACTACAGTGATTGGATGGGCAACAAATATGTGAATCAGATCAAAAGCCAAAATACAGCAATACATGAGATGATGTGTCATAATATAAAAAAGTCAGCCATGAGACAACAACACAATTATAATAGAAAAATTTATGGTCACACACACAAAGTAGGGGATAAAGTATATGCATTCACACTGATAAAACTCTCTGACAAAAAGTCTGGAAATTAAAAACTGTCTGGTCCAGACCCTACAAAATCACACAAACATTACTGAATAATGAATGTATGTTAGACAATGACAGACTATTACATTTTCAAAATTTGAAGAGAGCAATGGCAGATATCAAAGAAATGAAGATAAATGTGAATGCTGAATTTAAAATAAGCTGAGTTAACAGAAGCAAAATAATATATGATATGAATTATTTAGATAGCCTACCTAAGAAGAATTTTGAGGAAGAATTCACAGCAGATATTGGAAATGAAAGTTTAGGTGCAAGAGTACTGCCTCAAAGGACAGCAAGAAATAAATATATTTTTGACCCTGAAATATGGGATTTAAGCTTACTAAATGAATTTAGGCAATGAGAAGAGAATGATGCACCAACTGATGAGGAAGAGAGTGCAAAAAAACCAGAAGACAGAGGAACTCACAACAACCAACAGGAGAAGAAGAGAGAGGAGAGGTTCTCAAACTGGACAATAATTTGAGGGCAGAAGGGACGAGAATGAAGAACTAAATAATAGACTATGTAGAGTGAGAAGGCGTCCAAGTAGTCCCTAATGCTGATTTGAAGGCAGGGTGACTAACTGACATCAAGCCTCTCCCACCAGGGATCCGCAATGCTGATTCAATGGCATGCAGAGGACTGGTGAAAAGCAGCACAACTTTCCTTCCCAAAGTCCACACTGCCAATTCAAGGGCAGTGCGACAGACAGAGTTCCAGGGGAAAGTGTAAGTAGGGGAAGAACTATAGTGATATGAAAGTGATTCAAGGCTGATGGTACTACAGAGCCCACAGCTGGTCAAGTGTTGACAGAGTCAACTGTGAACTGATTCAAGGGTGAAGCAGTAGAGAAAATCAGCACAGGTTCAGAGCCCATGGCACCAGTAGGATGCCATTACGGATTTCCCAGCAACACACCTCCTCAGAAACCACCTCAGAGCAAACAATATTATCAAATGAAAAAGAAAAATGAATGTTGAAAATCAATGGGGAAACAGTACATTCTTATTTTATGAGGAACTATGAAAATGAGAGATCCCACATTCAAAAAACTATTGCTGGAGACAAAAGCTCATATATGAAAAACAGCAAAAATAGAGGGGTGAAATCTACCACTGATAATTGATGCTAACAGTAGGCCCATGGTGAACGTGATAATCAGCTATCCAAGAGACATGAATGAAACTCTTGAGAGACCTTATGCAGTATGGTACATGTAGCTACTCAAAGTAGTGATGTGGAGACAATATACAAATATGTTTTAAAAAGTTTTCAATTAATGTTATATTCAATGCTTAAAAATATGATTTTTTAATAATTAAAGTTATATAACATATTTTTTATAGATGTCATTATATAAAATGAGTAAAAGTTGGGGGAATGCAATGAATTTCTGTCTTAACTACACAATTTAATTGGCCCAATCCCAGATAACAATTTAAGGGCTAAACAACGTTGTTTTGGGTTGTTATGTGGTTGTTTTATGTGTCAAAAACAAAGTTGTTTTAATGTCAAATGGTACCATTTCATTGGTCAAAACAATGTTGCTTCAACAACATCACATTTGGTTACTTTTTGGTTGTTTTTTAAGAGTGAAATAGCAACATTATGAGGTTGTAACAACCTTGTTTAATGTTGTCACATGATTCTTTTAGCATTACTTTTATATGTAAAAATAATTTTTTACATTGCTAAGCTGTTGAAACATTGTGTTTAAACAAAAACAAGCCCAACAAAGGGCAGACCACTATCTTTGAGATACTGTCAAGCATATTCAATAGAAACATTTGTTAAAGATTTAAATGAATGTCTTGTATATAAATGATAACAATGAGCATAAAAATCTGCAAAATTTAACCAAAATTTAAAAATCTAAAATTAAGTGTAATTTTGAAATAGTACTTTCTTAAGTCATGAAAAATCTCTTCAGCTCAATTGTAACTTATGTTAGTTAACAGTCAATATCAAGGTGTCCAAATATTCATGAATAAATTATTTATTCATGAATAAAATAATTTTTGGAAAATTAAAAATTTCAAAAAAATGTTTTGCAAATACTTTTTTATAAAAGGATCTAGTATTAAAAATAACAAAATAAGTTTTATTTGCAAGCATCTGCTCACTGATTATATTTTACTAAAGTTGGTTAAATTCCACCTCTCAGCTCAATGATGCAACTTAGGTGTACCCTATTCTACCTTGGTGTATACTCAAGACAAGACACAATTAGACTTAGCCTCTATTTTGTAAAAGTGTTTCATGAATATGCAGCCTGACTTGTTACTATCTGCTTGATTAATATTACATGTAACCATTACCAAAATATATTGGCTTTAATAATCAGTTTAATATTTGCAGCTTCCTAACCTACATTTACTAATTAGTACATGCTTGGTCACTTTATCAATCACTTTATAGTCACTAATTTGGATCTGAAATAGTATTAATATATTACCTAGGTTTTGGTCATCCAACCATATTTTGAATCTATTATTTTTAATACATGTACTAAATGATTGGTAGTCAACTAAACAAGAGAAAAACCCCTATACCTAACATGACTGCACATTCATGAGCTGTCACAAAGACCCTAGAATCAATCTTGATGATGGATCTGTTTAGCTTGACATTGTTCTAAATAATCAAATTGTATCAATAGAACAAATGTAAGAATTCCAAATAAAATTCGTTATCAATTGCTTACAGTGTTTCAAATCTATTTATTGTAATTTTGGAAAAGTACCTGTTGATTTCAAATTTAAACTCTTCGTCTGCCAATATGGTGGCTAAAAATAATGGAAGTGATTTCGCCCCTTCAGTTTTGCCAAAAGTGTTATTATCAACAGATACTAATCTCTCAAAGTTGACTCTTATTTTTGCTTGGTTGCATAATACAAATTAATCTAAACTGATTGTATAATTTTACAATATTTCTAATCATACTTCTTCTTTGCTCTTATTCTCTCAATGATTTGACATTAGCAGCTTAGTTGATTTGGATGATGCTACAACATGACAAGCTACAGAGTAAATCACTTTTAAAAGTTATAGAGGAAACACTGTAAATGGTAAAAGTACTGAAAGTTAAAATGATTCTAGTGGCAAGAAAAAATTCAGACAAAATACCAGAATTTTTGAAGAACCTATCAAATAAATTAGAAAACATATTTATCTTAGATAGTGAATAAACCAGTACAGAAAAAATATCTGAACTGATAGCAATAGATTTACAGTTAAATCTCTTCACAGCAGGACAAAGAATTGTGGTGGAGCTAAAATAGAAGTTGATCTCTATTTTCAAACAAAAACAATAGAAATCACAGAGCCTGACAATGAATTAATGAATTAGCTGATCTAAATTTAAAATGCAGTTTTAATCAAAAACCATAGCACATGAAAGAAACAATCATGGTATTGAAGGAAATAAAAACAGGCAAATGTAGCATCATCCAAATGAATCAAGCTGCTAATGTCAAACCAAGAGGAGAATAAGATTGAAGAAAAATGTTGCTTAGAAATATTGTAAATTTATACAATCAGTTAGATTAATTTGTATTATGCAACCAAGCAAAAATAAGTGTCAACTATGAGAGATTAGTATCTGTTGATAATAATACTTTTGGCAAAACAAGGGGGCAAAATCACTTCAATTATTTTTAGCCATCATATTGGCAGACAAACGTTCAAATTTAAAATGGACAGGTACTTTTCTGAATTTACTATAAACAGATATGAAACCCTGTAAGCAATTGATAAAGAATTTTATTCAGAATTCTTATTTTGTTCTGTTAATATGGTTTGAATATTTATTAAAATGTCAAGCTAAATGAGTTGTGTTTAGTAGTGGTCTGGATCCATCATCAAGATTGATTCTAGAGTGTTTGTGCCAGACCACAAAAGTGCACTTAGGTTAGGTATAGGGGATTTCTCTTGTTTAGTTGACTAGTGATCACTCAGTACATGTATTAAAATAAATAAATTCAAAATATGGTTGGATGACCAAAACCTAGGTTATATATTAATACTATTTCAGATCCAAATTAGTGACTATAAAGTGATTGATAAAGTGACTGAGCATGTACTAATTAATGAATGTAGGTTATGAAGCTGCTCAATATTAAACAAATTATTAAAGCCAATATATTTTGGTAATGGCTGCATGTAATATGAATTAAGCAGCTAGTAACAAGTCCAGTTGCATATTCATGAAACACTTTCACAAAATAGAATCTAAGTTAAATTGTGTCTTGTCTTGAGTATACACTGAGCTAGGATAGGGTACACATAAGTTATATTGCTGAGCTGAGAGGTGGAACTCAAACAAGTGGATCATTGATGGACTGGTGAAGCTGGATGTGGAGATCAGTTTCAGGCAGATGCCCACTATCAATCTTTGGAGAGATTGCTGTATGGCTTCATCACCTAAATAGTGAATAGTTAAATCTGGTTGCATTATGTTAACATAAGTAAACAAAAGCTAAACAGTATCTAGTTAGTAAATCCCTACCTGCAAAGATATAACTAATGTTATAAAGTAACAAAGGTTGAACATTAATAATGCCTGGTAGAGGATGTTACACAAACTAATTGAAGACAATTGGCCAGAAATAAGTATAAAGTCACTCATAAGACAATATCACAAAACAGTTGATAGAACACTACATGAGACTCACAGAGCCAATGAAATGAGGTACAATAAAGAGTTTAAAAATCAGATATTTGAGGAGAAGTATGCAGCAGAGCTTAGGAGGATTACCTCCATATGGATATTAGCCATAATGTTGATGGAAAACAAACAAATTGTCCTGCTGCTAATAAAAAATGAAAGAATAGCTCTAGCTATAATTAAAAAGTGTGAGTTCACAATAGCTCTGATAGCAACACAAATTAAAAACTGGATCTTATCAGTAATACACACACAATGGGTGTCACCCTCCAAGAAGTCATTGCAAACTTTTGAGAAAAAGTCAACCAGAATTATAATGAACAACCAATCTCTTGGCAGGCTAAGCATTGTGGCAACTGTGAATAACATAGGAAACTGCCCCAAAATAATCATACTCAGTTACACCACAAATATATACATTTGAGTCATGTCATCTAATTGCAAATTACATCACATGAAGACATAACCATAATTAACCACAATGAGACTGATTAAGAAGGAAGAGATAGTTAATTGTATCAAGTCAAAAAAGATAAATGAAGCAGCAAAAAGTCAATGAAAAAATACATGGTCAACTATACCAAGAAAATGCTGGAATCACTTGCCAAATAGAAATGATCAAGGTGACAGGTAAATCCTAATAAGAAATGCAGAGTGGAAATGAGTTACTAAAACCAACCACAATATTGCTAACCCCAAGCAATCCAAGAGAAATCAACAATATTACCTTAGATAAATGGAGAAATCAAATGTAACATCCTCCACCTGGCCTATTTGCGCCGTGTATTATTATTGATAATTATCACTCGGTAAATTGCGGGTGAGGAGTTACACAAAGCTATTGAAACTTGATAATTTAAATAATAAGATTGCAGTTTCCTATACCTACATTTAATAATACTACATGTAAGGTCATTTATCAGGTCAATTATAGTCGAGTCTCCTACTATTAAGAATATATATATATCCCTAAGTGTCGACTATCCAGTCGTTTCAAGCATTGATTATTTTATACATGTATGGATCGATAGTCAGACTAGGCAAGAATCGAAAAACTCCTAACCGTAACATAAGTGCGGTTTCGTGACTGGCACAAGGACCCTAGAATCGATCCCGTGATGGATTCCAGCCACTACTAAACACAACTTGCCTAGCTGCACATTTTATTAAATAATCAAACCAGATAAAGTAGAAATGAAAATTAAATAAACTCCGAAGAATTTATTGTTCATCAAATTTCTGGTTAATTCAAAGCTATTTATAAAAATTCTTCCAAAAGTACCTGCCGATTTTAAATTTCAAATGATTCGTCTGCCAATATGGCTGTTCATACGTAAGCGTTAGTTTGCTCAATTTAATTTGTCAATTACCTCTTGATCGGCTAACAAGTTTCTTATTTTGACCAATATTAAATCTTAGTTGCATTTTACAAAAATAAACTAAAGTTCATTAACTAAATTTTTTACAATTAATTTCAATTGATAATCATTCGACGTTATTCAGCTTTTAGTTGCCTTTTTTGGATGATGCTACAATGTGCTTCAAACTTTTTAATCAATGCTCTTAAAGTGGATTCCTTTGGTTGATGAGAGGAATCTTTTATGCAAGGAAAAGAATAAAACTTTCTGATAGCAACAGCATAGCTATGAATATGCTGATAAAACATGACAACAAAAACAGTTTTGGAAATTATCGAACTTAAAAAAAAGTTGAAAAATCAGAACCATTTATTTCAAATAAACTTAAATTATCATGGGACAAATAAATATCTAAGCAAAAATATAATATCACAAAGACTTTAGAAACACATATTACATTTTAATCTAAAGCGCACTAACCAAATGAAAGACCTAAAAAATGTCTATACTATTATGATACCAGTGAATAAGACTATCTACCTAAGTTCAGACCTTTATATTTTATAATGGAAACTACATTTGTTTCATTTGTTTAATGAGACAATACTTGGACTATATACATTATTAATTATTAACATATTGATAATAATATTCTCACCTTGAGCGTTTTTATTGTTATGAATCATTGATACATGAATCTTTTATTGGATGAGATATATGTAATTTCATCTTGCAGGTGTAGATGGGTGAACTTTTGTGTAGTTGGTGAAACTAAACAATTCAAAGCAAAATATAAATAATTAATTTCTTTAACTATTTCATACTATGAAATTTATCAGCAGCAAAGAGGTATTCGTTTAATCAGTTGATTACAGAAAACTTATGTATATAACAATGGATAATCTAAAATAAACCATAAACATATATAATTAATTATTGATACCATTTTATTGTAAGAGATTCATCAATGGTGAGGAGACATTTTTTGCAAAAACTTATTTTATAAGCAATCATACTGGGAGCATATATCATTCAATTTGAAATTTTTAAAGAAGTCCATTATGTGTAATATACTTGTGATATATATTGTGACATAATCTATCAAGACTATCATGATTGGTCAGGATGAGAGGAAAAGAATGAAGAAACAAAGACTAAAATTATTATTGATTATAATGATTAATTGTAAATCATGATAGGATTGATTATTCAGTTTGTAAAATGTTTTGTGCAGTTAATACTTAAAATTACATTATACTCGACGGTATTTATAACATCAATGAATAACTGGCTAAATTACCATCCCTCAACACACTGGACTATAAAAAACAATTCATACTGGATTGCAATGCAAGTAAAGTGGTGATCAGGGCCACACTAGGACAAATATAAAATGGAAAAGAGGACCCCATTCAATTCTTCAGGTGCAAGCTGAGAGCAAGCAAGGAAAATTATGGATCAACCAAAGTGGAGATGCTGGCATTGATTGAGAGCATCAAGAAATTCAGACATTTTCTGATCAGCAGAGAATTCAGAGTGCGCAAGGACAACAGTGGACTGGCATGGTTAAAAAGTTTTCTGGAGACAAGTCTGGAATAGTGTCATGATGGATTGAATATTTGAACGACTTTACATTCTCAGAATTGAGCACAGGAAAGTCACCCTACACACAATGCAGATTTTTGGAAGTCACTACTAGAGTATCAGAGAGATGCAGCAAAACTGGATGGAGAGAAAAAACAGTTCAATTTTTGCCACATACTGAATATGAGGAACTGCTGGAAATAAACATGGACAAAAAGGCCAGGCTGTTCTACCAATACTGATCAGGGAGGAAATATCTGAAAGTGAATAACAGGAAATAGTTGACAAACAGAAAGATGGCATAATCCTCAGTGAAATCATCAAAAAGATAAGAGAACCCTCAACAACACTATCAATATTATGAGCATTATAAGTGGAAGATAAACAAAAATGGATTATTATATGTTGAAGCCAGTAACAACAGAATCAGGATACCAGACTACTTTAAAAGGGAACTGATAAGAAAAATACATGAGAAGGGCCACTTGGGAATCACACAAACTTAAAATACATTCAACACAAGATTCATAACAACAGCTGTGAGGAAAGTCACAGAAGACATAATCAATAAGTGCAAAACATGCCTATTACACAATAAACAACATTTTCCAACACAAAGGGCACTACTGGAGAAATTCATTGCAACACAACCATAAATGAGATAGTCCACATAGATCTGGAAATGCTGTTGAAGGACACAGAGGGCTATCAATATCTACTGGTAATGGTGGACAATTTCACAAAATATGCAAGGATGATCCCAATGAAAAATATGACAGCAGAAAACACAGCAGACTTAGTATTGAAGGAATTGATTCTACTACTCTGGCCAATGGAAACAATAATAATGGACAAGGGCCCTCAATTCAAGAGCAGACTTTTTCAAGAGGTGGCAAAGCTCTTGGAAATAGCAAGCAAACAAACAACAGCATACCACCCACAGGCCAATGGAGTAGTGGAGTGACTCAATCAAACACTGATCAAATTAATTAGGGTGGCAACATTAAGAATAGGTGGAAATAAATGGAGAGAAGTCATTGAGATGGTTGAATACTATTATAACACATCAGTACATGCAACATATAAGGCAATGTTTGGAAGAGAGGCGACAACTCTGTTATCAATACAATATACCAACTACAGCAAAAGTTTGGACAATGAATACATAAATCAACTAAGAAAGCAATGTGTCATAATATAGAGAAATCAGCAGTGAGACAACAATGCAATTATAATAAAAAAATTTATGGGCATGCACATAAGGTAGGAGAAAAAGTATATGCATTCACACTGATCTCACAACACAAACCAAGTCCAGAAACTAAAAACAGTATGGTCTAGCCCTAATAACACAGACACTACCAAAAACAATGAATAAATGCTAGACAATGATAGATTGTTACATTTTCAAAACTTGAAGAGAGCAAAGGTGGTTATAGAAGAAACAAAGATAGACAAGAATGCTGAGTTCAAAATATGCAAAATTAACAGCAACAAAATTATATACCATATGTGTGACTTAGATAGTCTACACTAAGAGGGATTTGATGAGGAATTCACAGCAGATATCAGAGATGAAAACACAAGAGAGATAGTGCTGCCCCAAAGGACAGCAAAAATAAACCTTTATTACCTGTAGAAATGAACTTAAATTTACTATAAGGCCAGCAAGCCAAATGTAAGTATTTGTATGTATATTTAACTAGATCCAAATTCATGACAATAATTTGATTGATAATGTGACCTTGTATGCACCAAATATTACATGAAGGTTAGGAAGCTGCTATTTGTTTATCTTATTTAAATAATGCCAATATATTTTGGTTTAGCTAACTACCAATCCTTTCTTACATGAATGAACAATAACAAAGTTGATATAAGGCTAGTATTAATTATGCAATAAAATCATAACTATAATCTGACTGATAAAGTGACCTTGTATGTATTGATTACTACATATAGGTTAGGAGACTGCTATATATTGATCTTATTTAATTATAACCAATATATTTCAGTAATGGCTAATTACATATTTATTTAAGCAGCTAGTGACAATTGAGGTTGCAAGTAAAGAGAGATTAAGATCAAAAAGAAGTTGATTAAAAATATTGTAATTAAATCAATTAGTGTTATTTCAGATTTATTTGTAATATGCAACCAAGAAACAACATGTGTCAAAAAAGAGATATTTGTGTCTGTTGATAAAAATACTTTTTGACTAACTGACGCTTTCATTATTTTCAGCAGCCATCTTGGCAGAAAGTTCAAATTTGAATCAACAGGTACTTCTTTTGGAAATGCTATAAATAGATTGAAAACCATTGTAAAGTTTGATAAAGAATTTTATTTGGAATTCTTATTTATTTCATATTAATGGTTTGATTATTTAGTACGATGTTGAGCTAATCAAGTGGTGTTTAGTGGTGGTCTGGATACATCACAGGGAATGATTTTAGGGTCTCTGTGCCAGATAATGAAAGTGCACATATGTTAGGCATAGGGGTTTTTACATGTATTAAATAATTGATTGTCAGTAAACAGTTGGATGACCAAACTCTAGGAATTATATTAATATTATTTTAGATCCAAATTAATGACCTATAATTGACTGATAATGTGACCATACATGTAGTGTAAATTATAAATATAGGTTAGGAAGTTGTTTGAACAGAATATATTTAAATAAGCCAATATATTTTGGTAATGGCTACATGTAATATTTAATGAACAACTAGTAACAGTTCAGGTTGCAAATTGATATAACACTTTCACACAATAGAGCTTAAGTTGAATTGTGTCGTGTCTTGAGTAAGCACTGAGCTAATGTAGGGCACACATAAACTGTATTGATTGAGCTAAGAAGTGGCACTCAACCAATGGATGGAATGGTGAAACTGGATGTGGAGATCTGCTTCAGGCAGATGCCTGTTAAAAGATCACAACAGAGACTACCACATGGCTTCATCACCTAAATAGTGAATGGTCAATTCCAGTAACATAAGTTATTGGAAGCAACAAGTCAAGCAGTATGTAATAAGTAAATCCTTGCCTGCAAGAACACAACTAACATTATACAGTAACAGTAGATAAACAGTGATAATGCCTGGTAGAGGATATTACATGGTGACCTCCATAGTGATCTCAACTGTTTTACTTGCTTGTATAAGTCTATTGCTATACAGGGGTCTACCATGATCCTGAAAACCTGTGCTGATTCTAAGCTCAGTTGTTTCCTTTCTCCATAAGAACACATTTGTACTTGCATGCATGCATTGTACAGATGTTTGGGAATTTCTTCCAGTGTTGTTTTTGAGATTATCATGACCTGTATCTTCTGTACTTTCACCATTCTTAGAGTCTGATCTAATTGTTTCTCAAGGTTTTTGTTGTACTCTTTTTCCTTCAGTATTGTAACACCCTCCACCTGGCCTATTTGCACCGTGTATTATAGTTGATAATTATCACTCAGTAAATTGTGGGTGAGGAGTTACTAAGTTATTGAATCGCTAAACTTTTCCCTTTTAGTTAACTAGTTAAGTTAATTGAATATTGATCATCACTGTTTAGGTGACGGAGCCATGTGACGTTTCCTCTTCAGTTCTTCTGTGGGCTACTGCCCGAAGCCGATCTCCACAAGACAGTTCCTCTCTTTCATGAATGATGACTGAACCCACTGCACCATCTCAGCTCAACTGGAACTAATTATGTGTACCTTACCTTAGCTCAGTGCGTGCACTCAAGTCAAGTTGTAACTGACTTAAACTCAATTTTGTAAAGTGTTTGTTGTTTTGATTAAGTAAAGCAACCAGGCATTGACACTAACTGCATTTACATAATATTAAGGTAGCCATTACTGTAAAACTATCGGCTTTGTAATTTAAATAATAAGACTGCAGTTTCCTATACTTACATTTAATAATACTACATGTAAGGTCATTTATCAGGTCAATTATAGTCGAGTCTCCTACTATTAAGAATATGTATATATTCCTAAGTGTCGACTATCCAGTCGTTTCAAGCATTAATTATTTCATACATGTATAGATCGATAGTCAGACTAGGCAAGAATCGAAAAACTCCTAACCATAACATAAGTGCTGTTTCGTGACTGGCACAAAACCCTTCGAATCGATCCAGGATTGGAATCCAGCCACCACTCGACAAAACTCGCCTAGCTGCACATTTTATTAAATAATCAAACCAGATAAATGTAGAATGAAAATAAAATAAACTCTGAAGAATTTATTGTTCATCAAATTTCTAATTAAGTTCAAAGCTATTTATTTAAAATTTCTAAAGTACCTGCTGATTTTGAATTTCAAATAATTCTTCTGCCAATATGGCTGTTCATACGTAAGCGTAATTTCGCTCATTGCAATTTGTCAAATGTTACTTGATCAGCTAACAAGTTTCTCTTAATTTGAACAATATTGTAGCTTAGTTGCATCTTACAAAAATGAATAGAATCATTAACTAAATTTTACAATCATATTTTTGATTATCTTTAATCACTATAATCGTTCAACGTTAATCCTTTGTTTGTTGCAGCTATTATTTTTGGGATGATGCTACAGAACGGCGTGGTAGAAAGATTAAACAGGACTCGGTTAAAATTAATAAGAGTAACGACAATGAGGATCAGTGGAAATAAATGGGGAGAGGTGATCAAGATGATAGAATATTTTTACAACAAGTCGGTACATTCAACAACAGGAATGACAGTGTTTGCCTATTTTAGGAACCGAGTCTCTCTTATGTTCTCTGCTATAGGTGTCATCTCCCGAAGTTCATTCATTTTCTGTGAAAAGATTTCATAGTATTTTTCGTACAAGCGAATGCCTTTCATTGCTATTAAGAGTGTCATTTGCGCGTTGGCTTTGCATGTGTGAGCCAGGTCTGCTCTCATTTGTGTGTTCGGGTAAAGAGAGTGTAGACCTAATTTAGTAAAGCAACCAGGTGTTCACTACATCTTTATAGAAAAAGCTGATGTTATCCAATACCTCTTGTTCCGATATCTCGCCAGGATCATTTTTTCCGATGCGCATCATGGTGACAATCTCCACTCTTTTCGTTACATCATAGTAGCGATACTTTTGTTCCCACATATCGGTCCACACGATGTCGTTAACTCCCGAGAACAACATTACTGCTCACGGCTGGCGTTTTTCTATTTCATCTCTTAATTCCTGGAGTTGGATGTGAATCGCTTTTCCCCTCGTGTATAGCTGATCCGGGGTGATGGTCCCTTCTATATAGATGCGTTCTTTGTTGTCATTATCTAGCAATATCTTCTTTGTTTTCTTGTAGTCCTCTCGCTCTGTCATCTCTATCACTTTACGTTGCGAGTTCACATATGATTTGTATTCATGTAGAAATGTTTTTGCTGGTTTTACCTCTTTCGGGAGTCTCCATCTAGGCAGTACCATAGGTATCGCAATCGTTTTAGGCAGCGTACATAGTAAGATCTTTGTATCGATTAGTCTTTCCATTTCCTCGTAAGTGCCCGTTGTATTAGATGCCAT
>CABFPE010000109.1:862173-873632 GCA_900660155.1 Hofstenia miamia
TATATATATATATATATGCAGAGGTGTCTATCTGGTCTGGTTGTAGCAAATCCAAGAACTAATGCATAATTGTTTGATGTGGAATGGAAAGCATGCAATAAATGATTAAATTTAGAGTTTTGAGAATATTTATAAGCATATTA
The DNA here is from genome assembly GCA_900660155.1 of Hofstenia miamia. Taxonomy (NCBI): domain Eukaryota; kingdom Metazoa; phylum Xenacoelomorpha; order Acoela; family Hofsteniidae; genus Hofstenia; species Hofstenia miamia. The sequence goes on from CABFPE010000109.1 coordinate 862,317, forward strand.
GCAGGCTTGGTGTCTGTGAGCTATTTATGCATACATTGCTGAAAATAATATCTTTAAATTCATGCAATTCATGTCTTGCCTTACAACATCAATTTTATAGGGCTTAATATTATTTTAAATACAATAATAATTTATGCATAACATGTGCTCTCATAAAAGAAAACTGCTTTAAATAATTAATTAATCATTATTGAATGCATCTGCTTAGGAAAAGTGGAACAAATATAGCCATTAAGTATTAGGCCTCAGAGAATTTGGAAGTATAATAACAAATATAAAGAATTGGATAGTATGCTGCTGCAATTTAATGGTATTAAAATCAGTAATAATTTAAGATTAGTATTGGAATCCAAAAAATGTATATAATTTTTTTCATTTAGTGTAGCATCATCCAAAACAAATCAAAAATAAGCTGCAAACGTTGAGCAGAGTGAGAATAAGATCAAAGAAACGATGATTAGAAACATTGTATTTAGATCAATTAGATTAATTTAGATTTATTTGTATTATGCAACCAAGAAATAACATGTGTCAAAAAAGAGAGATTAGTATCAGTTGATAAAAATACTTTTGGCAAAACAAGGGGGCAAAATTGCTTCCATTATTTTTAGCCGCCATCTTGGCAGAAGAAAAGTTTAAATTTGAAATCAACAGGTACTTTTCTGGAATTAATATAAATATGAATTAGATACTGTAAGCAATTGATAAAGAATTTTATTCAGAATTCTTATTTTGTTCTACTATAATGGTTTGAATATTTAATATGATGTCGAGCTAATCAAGTGGTGTTTAGTAGTGGTCTTGATCCATCACAGAGAACGATTCAAGGGTCCCTGTGCCAGACTATGAAAGTGCATATAAGTTATGTATAGGGGTTTTTCTCTCGATTAGTTGACTAGTGATCACTTACTACATGTATTAAAATAACTACAAACAAACAGTTGGATGACTGAAACTTAGGAAATACATTAATACTATTTTAGATCCAAATTAGTGACCAATAAATGACTGATAAAGTGACTGTACATGTATTAATTTATAAATGTAGTTTAGGAAGCTGCACAAAACTAATATATTTAGAAAAAGCAATATATTTCAGTAATGGCTACATGTAATACCAAACGAGCAGCTAGTAACAAGTCAGGTTGCAAACAGATAAAACACTTTTACAAAATAAAGTTTAAGTCGAGTTGTGTCATGTCTTGAGTATGCACTGAGCTAGGATAAGGTACACATAAATCATATCAATGAGCTGAGGCGTGGAACTCAATCAAGTGGAACACTGAAGGAGTTAGTGAAACTGGATGTGGAGATCAGCTTTGGGCAGATGCCCACTATTGATCACTGGAGAAATTACTGCATGGCTTCATCACCTAAATAGTGAACAGTTAAAACTAGTTACGGTATGTTAACAGAAATAAGAGCCAAGCAGTAGATAATTAGGTAAATCCCTACCCACATAAATACAACTAGTGTTATACAGTAGCAAGAGATAAACAGTAATGATGCCTGGTAATGATGCTTTAGTGGAAAGGCTACTGATATGTAGATGTTAGGTGTCCCTCTTAGACAGCAAAGGCTAGCCAAATTGTATTGTTTGCTTGCTTAAATATTATATGGAAAGCATTTTCTACAGTTAACTGTTTTGTGTACTGAACTGCAATTTTTTACAAGAAAATAAATAATAATGTATTTAAGCATTCCATTCTCTTATTCTACATTTCATAGCAATTATTAATTTTAACAGTTTGCTACATATAGTGCATATTAAATTTGAGAACCATTAGCCTCAGCTCTAAAGAATATTTAATGCTACATTTTCAGAAATTCTGTTTCTTGGAATGATGAACGTCATAAATATTAATAGGACAGAGGTTGAAGCAAGTTTGAGATACTTCTGATAGGTTCATAAAATCAATGAGAAATCGATGTGTAGGAAACTTAAATACATATTTAAAATTGACTAAAACATGTTGATATTAATGCTATGCAAAGCTATGGATCAACAATGATTTCAATTCAGTGATATAGCCATAGTTTCTATTTAGAAATGGAAAGACAAGAGAGCTATTTCACAAAGGTCTGTTTTTAACCACGTTTGTGATGTGGCTGACTACTAGGTTGGATGAAATATTTTGCTTCATTTATTGGATTAGAAATGGAGATGGACCTAAAATTTTCAAGATGTAAGTAATTCAGATGCTGTATCACATAAAATAATATAAGATAAGAAAAAAAAATATTTTTACTCTGAAATAATAACATGCATGTAAATTAATGCATTTCTTTTAAAAAGAAAATGTTTTTTTGTAGCAATATTATTCATTCTCCTATTTTTTGTTGTTTATCAGGTATTTGAGTCTCTTTGAGAAAATTTTAGAATGCTGTTTCAGTTTATTGAATCATTTATTAACTGAAAATTTTGAAATACAACAAATTATTTGATGAAGTATAACTTAGTATGCATTTGCTATTCATTTTAAAAAGCTTTAGTGATTCCAATAAAAATTATTTGACATAAGTGAACAACAATGCCACTTTATAGTACCATTGCATTAAAACACAGATTCTTTAGAGTGAAGGAAGCATTATAAATTATGATATTCAATCAAATAGAATTTATTATATTTTGTTTAATGTATAGGAGACTGATAAGGAGCCTACTTATTTCTTATGATTTAATGCAAATTGACATATTTCAGGTGGACAGACTAATGCACTAATTAAGTTCTTTTCTCTGTATGAAAGGAGATGTCAGATTGCAAATAAGGCTTTCTATAAAATATTTTACCAACATTATATTCACTAATATTATTTGAATGTTAGCTATATTTAGACCAAATTATGCCATCCAGACATGTTTTAAGCAATATAATTTATATATTTACTGAGGAAAAACCATAAAACACCATTTTTTATGCTGGCACATTAATTTGCATTCAGGATAATTCATCTAAAAATAGCATACTTCCAATGAAATTCAGATAGTTGGACAGTCTTTAGAAGTCTATCATAGGCGTCTGTCCATAAATATATTAATGTCTGTGTACTAGTATATGGACATCATAAGCATTTTTGATTAAGTGATCACAAAATATCTACTAATGCTTGCATTTTGTGATTACTATAAATCAAACTTTATACAAACAAATCAATGAATAACAGTAGAACATCATGCCATTTAAGATTAGAACAAGCATACCTATTTCAAACAAAATTTGAATTTTTGAAATATTTGAGTTACATATGCATAGAGATTGAAGAAATAAATAATAACTATTACAATTACTAAAAGCATAGGTCAGCAAAAAAATACTTACTATAAGCTAAATTTATTTATATCAATTTCTTTTGAATGTTTCTTTTGGTGATTCTGAGTTGAGTATAGTTTTTGAAATTATTAATTCACATATATTTGTATTTCTTAGAATGCTTAAGTTCTATTAAAAAGTTTCATTAAAATAAGAAATTTCATGCATTACTACTTACAATGCCTTGTGTAGTTAAAAATTTGTCTTCTGATATTTAAAACCCATATCTCCCACTCACCAAAACTTTTATTGCTACAAGATATTGTAACAGTTCTGTTAATTACTCTACTTGATACCTTTCTCCAATCAGACCAAAAGCCATCTGTGGGTTTTATTTTACTAAATATTTATTGAAAATATAGGCAAAACTTCTTGTAATTCACTATTTTACAATTTATTGTATTTTGATATTATAAATTAGATTTCCAATTTTACAGCAAATTCACCATTTGTAGGAGTTCCTTGTATTTTCAATTTTGATTGTACTTAATTATACTTCTGAAAGAATTGAAAAAAATTTACCCTGTTTATGCAAAGTCATCTTACAAAGTGCATTCTTAGAAACATTAATAACAAAAAATATATATTCCAAAAATTAGTGTATTTTTAACCACAATGCACCCCACATCATGTAAATAGAAATTCAAACTTTCAAAATCATTGTAAATGGAAGAATTCTTTTGATTAGTAGTATTCACAGTCTATAATTATTTCATTATTTGGGTTAAACTATGTAATATTAGCATGCAATTGCCATGGATTCATGTTACAATAGCTTAATAATCATAGTGTAACATAATCGTAATCTTAGCATATGTGGTCAAATTGAGAAAAAAGAAAGAAGAAACCAAGACTGAATATTGAAATAAAATATTAATTGTAAAAACATATGCATAAGATTAATTAGTTATTTTTGTAAATTTATAATGCAGTAATCTTTTGATATTAATTAATTTGGCGAAACGGCATTAGACTAGATCGCTACTGCTAATTAAGTCAGAATTGCGTAATCGGCAGACGAACAGAAATTTAAACGTTCGGAATTGTAAACAAGTGGAATTAGCAGAATTAACAGGTACTGGTTAAATATTTGATTGTTGTTAATTCTTTTACTATAAAAAGTGTGTAATCAATCATTTTGTTGATGAATCAAATTTACTGGATTCACTTTGCGTTTTTGTATCAGGTTATTTTACTTAATACAATGGAAAGCTAAACGTTCGAGCTCTCGGGTATTCAAGACGGTGGTTCACGGATCCAGTTAACGGGTGAAGTGTATAGCCGGTGCTTACCCGAGAAGCTCTTAGGTTAGGTGTAGGAATAGGGGCTTTTACTCGTATTAGCTTTCCTATCGTTCGTTGTTCATATTACAACTATTATTACATTATGTTATTACATCTGTTTACATCAAGGAAATTATGGAATCACAAGATCTCTTTGCATTATCTTGGATGTTGTTTATTACGTATAATTCTTAGTAGACTGACTGACTATCAATTAATCCCTTTTGCTGTGACCGTATTGATTGTTCACATGTATTCCAGGTCAGCATGTATCTATTTATATGTAAGGTTATTATATGTACGAACTCATAACAAGCTATTGCACCCCGGTTGCGAGATCTCTTTATTAAACGACCCCGTTGATAACAAGAACAATCAATACACTAAATTAATAAGGTATCAAGCATCATCACTATTGTCCTTCCACACACATTTCCATTACACTGAGTCATCCGAACTGTGGTTGGTGTTTCTATCGATGTGTCGGCTTCGTATGGAAATACTCGTTATAGCGTAATTCTTCAATTCCTCTTTTGTGCTTTGTTGCAGGTCGGGTAGCGTACCCTGTACTTTGTACACTCTGTCTCGTGTCTTGGATCTAAAACAACAGTCGTTAGTTTCGCATCAGTATTAGTTGATGAGATAATAAGTCAATTGTATAACGGCTAAAGCAATAGAACAGAAAGAAGAGAGACAGATACTGGAGTCTGTCACCTACCGTACTACATAAGGAGGAAACAATTGTTATAGCAGCTCCTAAATTAGTTCAGACTTACTAGTATGAAGGTTGGCGAGATTCTACATGGCGACCGTGACAGGCGCTCGACAGCGCAAAGGAAGATTCAGGAGAAACAATTGTTTTTTTTGAATCGCCTGAATTGGAGGAAACCGAAAAGGATTGGAAAACTGGAATGAGTGGAAACTATTAAAGATACCTAGCTAGAAAAAGGAGAAGACAACGAACACTTAACACCTTACCAGAGCTTCTAATTAATGGAGAAAGTGAACAACTGGAAAGAATACCCTAAGCTAAGAAAGAAAAATGGTTCACTCGAAAAAGAAAACGAAAACTAAGGCTAGAACCCAGAAAACTCCCCAAATGAGGAATACCCCCGGAAACCCAGATGAAAACGTGTCCCTAGCTGAAAGCGAACAGTCCCCAATTGAGCAAATACTTCAACCGGCAGAGTTGAGTAATGAACTTACGACAATTCAATTGATGGAAGTAATTGAAAACAATACAAAAGAAAGGCAACAGTTGACAAAACAGATCGAGAAATTAATCGAAAGGGTTAGAGAGGTTGAAATAAAACACGCCGAAAAAGAAAGGCTAATAGATGAAATTAAAGAAGATACAAGTCTCCGACTAACCGAGCAGAGAAACTTGTTCCAAAATCAAATTGAACAATTGACGGAGGTAAATAAAGACATAAAACTACAAAGTGACCGTTTACAGAAAATGATAACAGAGTTACACGAAGAAAATGTTAATTTAAGAGAAGAGAACATAATGAAGCAGTTGGAAATTGACAATTTGAAAGACGAAATAAGACTAACTGAATTGAAAAAAAGTGAAGTAACGACGATAGAGAACGTGGTAATAGAAAAACCGCAGGAATTAAACACAGCGGCACCACAGGATGAGTCGCAAATGGATGAGTATAAAGCATGTCAAAATGAAGAAGAGTTTATAAAAAAGTTAGTACAAAATGTGACGAAACAAGTAAAGTCTAATTGTGAGAAAACAATCGAAAGTAAACCAATCTTTAAGGAGACGATATTATCCGAGGAAGACGATAATGATACGTCAGTATGTAAAGCGGTGTTACCGAAATTCACTGGAAGAGTGGATAATTACTCACCAACATTCAATGAAAGGTTGGAGATATTTGAAATGAGTATGAAGGAGAGAAAAGTTACGCAACAAAGAGCGGCAGCAAGATTCCCGCTATATTTAACAGGAGTGGCGTATCAACATTATTTAGTACTGGATACACAAACAAAAATGGACTACAAAAAACTAATAGGGGAATACCAGCAGTACTATGATGATGAGAGCTTTAAAAGCCAATATCGGATGTTACTAAATGGAATGAAAATGAATACTAGGGACGATTTAAGGAATTACATGTCTCAAGTTGAAAGATTGCTGAAGCTTAGTTCGAGAGAACAGCAATATTCGAAATATGACTTGTTTGCACATATCAGTAAAGGACTGCCGGAGGCAATTCGAACACAATTCCAAATTAAATGCGATGCGGACGATTCATTAGATAGAATGATTAGGAAAGGACTTGCAATACAGATAACAATGGAGAGTAACGCAAGAATCAATGAGAAATCGACGATTGGAAAATCAATGACAAATCGAATGCCACCTATGTTCACTAAACCTGTGAATAAACAAGTAATCAAGAAATCGGGAGAAGATCTAGTAAAGATCAAGTTGAAAGACGGCACAATAAAACAAATAAAAAGGAAAGATCTGAAATGCCAAATGTGTGGTAACAAGGGGCACACAAAGAAATTCTGCAAAAGACAGATAAATTGGATAGAGGAAGAAGACGCATACTTTGATGAAGAAGACTTAATAGAAAATGAAGAAGAACAGGAAGAGGAAGAAGTCGAATCGATGGAGATGGAAAATTTAAACTAGAAGGAGCGCCGTCTCCGACAAAACGAGCACCCGTACTGATAGTTACCGACCTACTGAAAACGAACACAATAGTAGTTGTGATCAATGGAGTAATGGTAAATGCAACAGTGGATACGGGAGCAGTAATATCTATAATAACGGATGAATGTGCCGCGAAAGTGGGTTTTCAAAGAAAAGAACTGGATAGTGAGAAAAATAGACTTATAAATGCTTCTGGAGACTATATAGATGTAAAAGGAAAATTGGAAAAGATACTGATAAGGTTAGCCAATACGACATTTTTGCAAACGTTCACAGTAATTGACACCGAGAAAAATCAATTGCCATACGAAATAATATTGGGAAATGATTTCTTAGCTAATAACAAGTGTATTATTGATTACAACAAAAAGACAATCACAGTACAAGAGGAAGTGATAGCAACTTATGAAGACGAAGAGGTAAATGATACCATAACATTTAAGTTGACACAGGATGTCAGGATACTACCAAACAATTGGAAAATGTGTGAAATAGAAACAAGAGAAGAAATAAACATGGAGACGATGATATATAGTCAAACTGGGATAAACACAAAAAGGGTATCCATCCCATCAAGTCTGTGTACCGTCAAAGAAGGAAAAGGCTGGATCCCAGTGTTAAATGCAACGAATCATGTGGTGAATATAAATAAAGAAAAAGTAACCATAAAAGGGAAAAGAGTCAAAACTGGAAAACAAATGGTTGATAAAGTTATTAATATCATAACTAACGAAGACACTCAAACATTCCAGATCCCGGAAATTAAAGCTGAAGAGTATCAACACCTTAACGAGAAAGAGAGACAAGCATTAATAGAAATTTTGAAGAAACACGATAAGATATTCAATTTTGGAGAAATAAGTGTAGGGAAAGCCATTGGTGAAACACACAAAATCATCACTACAACGGAGGAGCCGATAAGACTGCCGTGCAGGAGAGTGCCAGAAAATCTAAAAGAAAATTATAATACAATTCTGAATGAATTGATAGATAATAAGATCATAAGACCGAGCGAGAGTCCATATGCGTCACCAACGGTGTTCGTTAAACAAGGGGACAAATATAGGCTTTGTATAGACTTCAGAAAGCTGAACGATGTGACTAAAAAGGACGCATACCCATTACCCAGGATCAATGATATGATATACGAGGCAACTAAAAATAAATACTTTACATGCATTGATCTGTGCAAAGCCTATTGGCAAGTTCCAATGGAACCAAGAGATATAGAAAAGACGGCATTCATAACGCCATATGGTTTATTCGAATGGATGTACATGGCGTTTGGACTTTGCAATGCACCGGCAACTTTTCAACAGTACATCACAAAAGTCCTGAAACAGGATAATAAGAAAATGGATGACGGAGTATGTGCCTACATAGATGACATACTAGTAGCAAGTAATACCATAGAAGAACATTTGGAAAAATTAGATAAAACATTAACGATTTTGTACAACGCCGGACTACGCGTAAATGGAAAAAAATGTGAAATCTTGAAGACAGAAGTAGTTTTTTTGGGAAGGCAAATCCAAAAAGGGAAGATAAAAATGAAGAACAACGCAAGAGAGATGATCCTTAATATTAAGAGTCCGAAGACTAAGAAGGACATACAAAGGATAATGGGCTTCATTAACTATTATGGGTCCTTTATACCGAACATTGCTCAAAAAACAAATAAAATTACAACATTGCTAAAAAAGTCGAAACCATTTGAATGGTCCTGGAAAGAGGAGGAACAGCTAGAGAATATAAAGAACGAACTTGCAAAAATGCCGTCACTAAATACACCAGATTATCAGGAAGAGTTCATTTTGGATTGCGATGCAAGCACAGTAGCAATAGGAGCATGTTTGGGTCAAATAAAAGATGGGGAAGAAGTTCCTATACAGTTCTTCAGCAGAAGATTAAAACCTAGTGAAGAAAATTACAATACATAGATGTGACAAAAGCAAGAAGTCTATTAAAAGTTTTTCAATTCTTCTACCCAATGACCAGAATACCAGAACAAATGGCACACAAAAGTAGAGCAGATGCTCAAATTGCACTGATGATAGGTCTAAGAGGACTACATCTATATGAAAAATTTTACCAAATATTCTCAGAAAAAATGAATGACTTAAGAGAAATAACAATGATATCACAAGACATAAGAGAAACAGAGCTCCTGAAATATGCAGATATCATAACAACTGAAAAGGAAGCAGTATTAAAAATGACAAAACAAGCTGAATTGTAGAATCTCCAACCAGGCCTGTTACACATAAATTAAATCTTTTAATTTAATTCTTAATCCATTCAGCAGGAAGGTATCTAACTAATCTAATCAGTACAGGGATTTGTACAGGAATGTATATCAGTACATTCAGCTAACTTAAATTACTTGGTGGAATATCATCCACTATTTAGGTTAAATTTCCATGAAGTGATTTCTGTTGGTGGGCATCTGCCTAGTGCATTTCTCCATGTCAACAAGTAATTCAATTCAACATCTGATGTGATGTTTCACCAACACTCAGCTCATTGAATAATTCTTATGTGTATGGCGGGGCAGATAATAGACATGACACAATTCGACTTATCTCTCTTGTGGTTTTGTATTCCTGTACAGACTAACTACTCAAATAAACTATTGATTGTGTTGTGCAACCTGACATTTCACTAGCTGCTTATTATGTAGAATAATTAAAGATAATAGTAACACTAAGTTGTCATTACCAAAAAGCTATCAGCAAAATCATGTATATAATGAACAACTAAATAACTAGCAGCTTCCTAACCTACATATAATATAAGATAGATAACCTATGGTTGCATTATCTGTCACATTATCATCAACAATTTTGATATAAAATATTAAGATAAATCCTGTTTGGCTAACTAGCTGTTTCCGAATTTATTATGAAATACATGTCTTAAAATGAAATATGGCTTCCTAAGCAGACTATAGAAAAACCCTAATCATATATTTAATCTAAATGCATTTCATGGTCAGGGGTGTAGATCCTTGAATTGTTCCCATCATGGAATCCTGATCACTTATCAGCATGAACTGCTAGCTAGACATTTAAGTTGAATAATCAAACTGCAAAATAAGTAGTAAAGTGAAATAACTCTGAAGAATTTATTTCATCATAATAGCACTGTGTTTCTTGTATTTATACTCTAATCAAAATCTTGGTTAACAAATTTCATCACATTAGTTGCTAAATTTAATTGTTGTTGTCTTTGTTGATCTTAGTTTCTTTAGCAGCATTTGTGATGGATTATGCTACAGAATTCGCAACAGTAAGCTGGAATTATCATAAAACAATCATAAAACGGGCGGATGCACTAGTGCATGGTGAAAGGGCTGTACTATAATTAATGCAAGCTGATTATGGCATGTAGCATTATCTACCAAAATATGCTGGTAAGTGATTAAAGAACTACGATTGAAAGAAAATATAAAAGAAGAATTGAATTAGCATTTATTGTGATTGATTAGCTAACCAAGATTTAATGTACAAATGTATAAGCAAGTGCCTATCAGCAAAGCATTTGACAAAAATCTGAGGACGAATGCCTCCTTGTTAATTTTAGCTAAAACACGCAGATGGGGCTTTATGAATTTAAAGTTTAAAAGCAACAGGTACTTGTTTTGATTGATAGTATAAATAGCAGATACTGTTACATCATCACCCAGGCCGCGGATGTGCCTAATAACGTGGTATAGTTTAGATACAACTACCGGCAGATTCCATCAAGCGGGGTAATGAGTACTTTCACTCTCTCTTCTCTATCGTAGCATTGTAATAACAGAGATATAACTTAATTAAAGCTCCAGTGATAATACAATTATTCATCGCTAGTATTTAGGTAGCATTTCCGAAGGTATCAAGAGAAAGCAAGCTGGGCACGCTCGCCTGAAGCAGAGTCTTGGAGAGAGTTCGCAGATTTCCTAACGGTTTGGTCCCATTCCATCCATGTCCATCATTCCATCCACTGCTACTCAGCTCAGTCTCACTGCAAGAGTTTTGTTATGTGTGTCTTACTTATGGTGTAA
>CABFPE010000109.1:882925-894053 GCA_900660155.1 Hofstenia miamia
TATTCATTGTAGTTATACATTATAAATTCAAAACTTTAAATTTGATAAAGAAATCCCTTTCTGTTTTTTCAAATTTTTTGAGGCCTCATATTGATAAAATTATGGAATATTCCACATGAAGTTCACTGTGCTGGCACGCTTATTTCACATATATTATGCTGATTATTAGTAAAAATAGTATATATGCGACTTATTTACGTTGTGTAGTTTCATATTTTTTTTCATTTGTTGCAACTAACTGGTTGAAATTTTTACAAATTGTCAAATAATTCAAAAATCTGTACTGTATTGTGAATAATTTGGCAAATTGTTGACAATATTTAGCCAAATAATGCATAATCAAAATTGGGCCTGATATGCAAAATGCAGCACCTTGACAAAAAATATCTAAACATATTTTCTATTATTGACAAGGAAATTGTAATCGGGATAAGACGTTCAAACCAGTAGTGGAAACGGAGCGACCTGACTCGCTGGTCGGGTTGCGTCAACTTTTGGTTGGAGCCATTTGGGGTTGAAGGTTTTATCTTTAAATCGGGTCATATTGGGCACGGACGTCTATATTACAGGACGTGACAACATGTTTATTTAAAATAATGCGGAGTCGACACTCATAATCGTAATTAAGAGGCAGGAAATATAATGTGAGCTTAGTTACTCGCGTAAATGAAAGGGGTTTATCTTCTCTGAAAGCTGATTGGTACACGTAAATTACTAGACAGCTTTGTGTTGATTGCATGAGTAATTATCATTACAATACCATTCTCATTGCGAAACTGTTGTTATTTATGTAGAATATGCCGAGATCCTGTTGTGTCGTCAATTGCAATCATGGTTACACTAGGCAGGATTGCAAAATGTTTCGATTTCCTTCTGATAATGCTGAACGCGAACGATGGAAGAAAGCCATTCCTCGTGTATGGTCTTCTCAGAATATTACAAATAATATGGCTGTTTGCGAATGTCACTGGAATCCTGGTTATAATGTTGTTAGAAAAAAAGGCGCTACGCGACCAGCAGATCCCCCATGTTGTTTTAATGTCAAGTCAAGTGTATTGCCATCACCGTCCCCGAAACCACGATCAACCCGTTCTTTGTCAGAAAGTCGAGCTAATATGCAAGATGACCGTAACATTGAAAATTTCGATGCTTTTGATAAAATTGATACTTTTGAGCAATTTTGCTTAAACTTTCGTACTCATGTTGGTTTTGCTGATACTCTGTTCTTAAGGAATATTTCTGAAATTGGATGTTGTTTATTCCGTGTTTCTAATGATTGCACTAATGGTGCTCAAGTTCTGTGGACTCTGAATATTTGTTTGGATTTAACGTTGAATAATGCTTTCATTGTTAATGGTGAAATTTCTGTACCTAAAATTTATTCTTCAATAGAGAGATGGAGCATATTTGTTAATTTGCTAAATTTCATGGACAATTACAAGCTTGATGAATCTCAAGATAGGAAGGTAAGATTTTTGATTAACCAAATATCACGTATTGTTAAAAATAGACACATGAAATATTCACTGTCCGATTTCACATTTGCATATGAATTATTCTCTCATTCTCGGAAAGCATATGAAATTATGCGTGATTATTTACATTTGCCGTCAGTGCGCACTCTTGTTCGTAATCTTGGAAGTATCAATGCTACAGACGAATCACTGAACTCAATAATAACTCTGGTTTTCAGTAAATTAGCCAGTTCAGCATGTATTATTCTTCTGGATGAAGTATATATTAAAAGCACTGCTCAATTTCTTGGTGGACATATTACTGGAACTAGCAGTGATACTACTCATTCTGAAGTTGCTTCGACAGTTCTATGTTTTATGGTAAAGGTTTTGAAGGGTGGTCCTGTTTTCGTTGCTCGTCTTTTACCTGTTCCGGGAGGACTGACAACTTCTTTTTTAATGGAAAACTTAGTAAACCTGATTAAACATCTCGTGATTTGTGCTAATCCAATTGGTTGTGTCACTGATAATAATAGGGTAAATCAATGTCTCATTAAAACTTTTCCTGGTGTGACAAGTGATAAGCCATGGCTTGGACATAATCCAGTGGATAATACAGTTCCTTGGTTTTTGATTGCGTACATTTAATTAAGTGTACCCGAAACAATTGGTTGAAACAAAGATTTCTTCGCTTTGTTATTAACAATGAAGAACATGTTGCTGATTTTAACGATGTTGTGCGTTTGTATCACAAAGAAAAGGAAAATGTTTTACGATGTACAACTCTAACAAAAGCTGCTGTGGAACCGCGCAATATTGAACTACAAAAAGTATCATTAGTGCTTCGCATATTTAATGAAAAAACCGTAGCTGCTTTACGCTTGAATGGTTGCGAATCAACTGCAAAATTTGTGGCTCTTTTTACCAATTTATTTAATGCTTTAAATGTTAATTCAAAACTCAAAGGAGACAGACTCTCCGATCCATGCCGTACTCGTATCACTGCTTGCGATAGTAAAATGGAGTTCTTTTCTAATGCCTTAGCAGTGGTTGATTCTCTAAAGCCTACTAGAGAAAATAGGAAACAATCTTTATCTAAGGATACATCAAATGGTTGGACAATTACCGTTAATGCGATAATGGATATATCAGCTCACCTTCTGGAAAAACTCAACTTTAATTATGTCTTAACAGTGGAATTCCAGAATGACCCAATAGAAAATGAATTTTCTAGGTATCGCCAGCGTTCTGGTGGAAATTATTATATCAGTTTGCCACAAGTACTCTCTGCTTTTAGAATAAATACTGCAGTATTACTGAGTCATTTAAATGTGATTCCGACAGATATTAAAAGCTGTAGATCAACATGCAGCTTATGTGAAAGCGAAATATACCCACAAGATTTTGACTGCATCCTTAATTTTGAATTTGAGACTCTCGAAGATTGGGAAAGATACGCATTAGTTTATGTTTGCGGCTTCATTGCACACAGTCAACCGGATACATTACAAGGTGACCCTTTTGATGATGATTGTTTTGTCTCCGAAGTTTCTCGTGGGCATCTTTGTTATCCGTCAAAAGATTTACTGGAATTTGGACAAGCTTGCTATTCCACATTTAAAGGTCTTTTACATCAAACTTGCCGCAGTTATGTTTTGCAAGTGTTTCGACAACTGTATAATGTTCACAATTTTTATCTTGCTGACAGTAACGTTGATATGATTTTTCGAAAACTGGTGAATACATTTATGAAAGGCTTGTCAAATTTGCAAAAAGACAACTTTGGAAAATTGAGGGAAATGCAACGCAAACGAAAATTGGACAAGTTTTCATGTTGATCTTCAATTAGCAGTATAGTGTATTTTTACTCATTCACTTATTTTTGCATATTGCTGTTTTGTTTTTCGATTCTATTTTATATTTGCATTTTTAGCATTTTCTATGCTATATAAAAACACTTCCTTTTGTTACTATGCTTGCTTTTCATATTAGAAACCGAATAAACGGCAAGAAATTCGTTTTTTTGCTCGACTCCGCATTTTTTTGAATAATTATATTGCCATGTCCTGTAATATAGACGTCCGTGTTTCATAACAAACTGTTTAATACGGTTATATACTAAATACCTATGTATATATTTACATCCATATTGAAAAAGCTGAATCAACCATATCTTCTGTGATTTTTTTGGTAAAATTTTTAATTTTTTAGTGTGCTCTAAAAAACCTGATTGATTTTAAACCAGTTTTATTCGCTTTTAAATGAAATTTTATATCTAGAAATGGTTTTCATTGCTTTTTAGATGAGTTCTAGTTCAATATTTTTTAAGAAATCCTAATATGAACCATTCTACAGGAAGGATACTGTAGGATGTTAATGAATCAAACGATTTTGAACTAGCCATTGCATTAAATAAGTTCAAAAGTTTGTTCTAGATGTAAAATGTAATTTAAAAGAGAATAAAAGTAGTCCGAAGTTGATCCGAGCATTATTGACTTCATATTCAACGTTTTATTAAAGTCATTCCACAATAAGAGGGTTGTGCCCTTGCGAAAACCTAGATTGCAGGACGAACAATGCTCAGATCGATTTCGGACCTATTTTATTCAATTCAAAATTAAATTTTACATCTATAATGGACTTTGTTTCAAGATGGAATTTTGATAAGACAGGCCGGGATCATTATTTTCTTTCAAATCTAATATAAAAGCGGGAAAATTGTTCAAATATTTAGACCTATGTTTATTATCACCTAATTAATCATTTATTACGGAAATATACTTATATTAAATCAGAAATTACAATTAAATCACTAGCGCCATTATAATATTTAGTAAAATAGACATAAGCGCCATTATAATAGTTCAAAATAATATGCCAGTAGCGCCCTTATAATTGTTCATTTTCGAAAAATTTGGAGGCCCTTTTCTTCTAAGCTACTGCCCTTATCTTGCTCAAACTTTCTGCACATTTAAAGCATTGCATAGCGAAGATACACACGAAGTTTCATTAAAATCCAATAAAAATTGAATCCACAAAATGGAAAAGGGCGCTTATGGCTATGGAGAGGGCGCTTATGGCATCCGAATCCCTCAAAACTCATAGCAGTAGCGCCATTATAATTGTAATTACAAATAATATGCCCAAATTAGTAGATTTTGGAAATCAAATAAATTTCTTAACTAGTATTTTCTGACATATCTAGCATCTATATCTTTGGAGGATCTACAGAATTATTTCAACTTTAATACGCTATATAACAGAATAGTAAAATCATAATGGTATAGATAAATAATACTTCTTTGAGAACATACTCGGATCCGCCAGGCTGAAGTAATCAGGAAGGGGTTATTGGATATGAATTTTACCAGAATTGAAATCAATGGGCATATGTTATGCCTGCCGCCCGAATAATAATGTCTGACATGCATATGGATATGCAGGCTGATAAATAATTCAATAGTAATATACTAATACATATACTTTTTAAAATCATTTGTAAAATTGTTCATTTCTAGACCTTGACGATAGATCTCAGTCCTACGAGAGCAATTGGACTTTATCGGTTGTGTAATCTGTTACATCTAGAGTACCAGAAGGATGTATTTTAGGGCCACTTATATTTATTTTATGTCTTTATAACTATAAAGAACTTTATAAAATTTCGGTTGTTTTAAGCTTTTTGATGAATTTCCATTAATAAGTTGAACTTTCGCACACGTTATTCAGTTTACCATACGGAACATTTAATGACAGATTAAATTTTGATATTGAAGTTGCTTCTAGTTAAAGAAAATTGCAAACAAATTTAAATTTTAAATTCCATAGAAACTTCTATATTAGAAAATTTTAAAGATTTAGGAGTAATATAATAGAGAGCTTTTGTGAATGTGAGTTTTATTTTGTCATCTTTTCATCTATTTCTCAATATATGGCAGGTGAACGGAAAGTCCTGCCCATTCCTGTCCGATCAATTCCACCTAGCAATAGAAGACCAAAGCATTCAGTGCCGGAAAGAGTAACATTGAATCTCAAATAAATGTGGCTAAACAATTTCTTACCTTTTAATTGCGTCGCATTCTTTCGTAATCTCAGAAGTAATAAATTGATTTTGAACCATGCACAAAGGCCGTGTATTTTGTTGCATTCCATAGTAGTTTCTTGAATTTGTTGATAAAACAAATAAATCAGGGTGTGAAAAACGATCAATTAAATATATATATAGCAAATAAGTTCATTAGGTTGAAACCCAATTGAAAGGCAATCCATAGTCGTCATATACTTCAGCATACAAGAATGTACATTTCTCAAATCAGTTGAAGATGTATCACCCAAAGTGTCCATCATCATACCTCTGTGAAAGTCATCAAATATCATTTTCCTCACAGCATGCATTTCAAGTGAAATGGATTTGTAGATGCTTATCAAAAGACCAACAATGAGATGTTTTATCATTTTCTAAAAACACGAATTTGAATGCTTAACTCGAAATGGAAAGTACACTAAAGTATATAAAATCTATGAGGTGTTTATTTTACTGTATGTCGGCTATTGAGTAATGTACAGAAATTTAAAATCGTTCCCAAATATTTTACGAGTGTCAGTGCAAAAATAACAGAGTCGGGGATATCCATATCACATTAATACACTTTATATCGTGTATCAAACACATTCTAGTTCTAGGCAACGAAAGCACATAGATTCTACAGTCATAGATAGCTTTCAGTATGAATAGTGCATGGTTGTACGAACTTCACTGAATGGTTTATAAGAATATCTCATTAAAGCTTTGCAAGTACTAATATTTAGCAGGTATTGGATGAAAACTATTAACCCTAATCTAACTTTTGTTACGTTGCCGTACAAACTAAGAAGTGAGTCAAAATAAATCTAGTATGTTCTACCGACTTCATTTTGTATATATTGATACATGACTATAACAAATGAATATAATTTAGATTATATACATACTTAAGAAGTGTACAGGAAGCCTTGAAATATTGAGACTAATATAACTTGTGAAAAGTCAAGCATTTCTTTAAACTAAAATAGATAAAAGTAGAGGATCTGTGCAAATCAATTAATTCAGAGCTCTTACGAATTTTTAGCAAAAAAATATTACTGGAAAGTATTGTGAAATTCAAAATTTCAACCTATCATTAATAGTTTATATAGTTTGGAGCTGTTTCTTTATTCTAACAATAATTGTGATAATACCATTGTTTTTCGAGTTTCCAAATATATAGAGTTAAATCTGTCAGTGTTCGTTCATCCTAATAATTATAAATGATCCGCGACCCAACCCGACTAATAGTTGCCCTTATTCCTGTCGACTGTCAGGAGGTCTAGTTTAGCACGAGTGGTTTGTCTTAAACTCTGCATGTACGTGAGACAAAATGTTATGGTGATATCAACTGGATTATGCCTAGCAAATGCATAGTTCCCCTTTTCAAATCTGCATATATATCAAACTAAATCAAAATATATGCTTATATGCAAAAGTTTCCTTATGACTTAAATATGGGAAACCTTACGGTAGGAATTCTTAACATTGTTAAATTTTGCATTTCAAATTTATTTTCTGTTATCCATATATTGCATTACATTAATTGGATACATTGTTTTTTAATAATGACTATGCTTTTGCGTGATCAATCTAAGCATTGGAATGAAAATGCATTCTTTTTACTAAAAGATACGTTGGTTGCATTACGTGATGTTATGCAAAATGTTATTCTCTTTTGTAATTCATGTGTTAATAATGGATAATTAGGCTATACTGGTAGATTTATGCAGACCAAATTCTAAACATGAATCCAGAATTGATGATTGTTCAAAGCTGATTGCTGAAATGGATAAGCAATTTCAATCTTTGGCTACCGTTGTTCTTAGTGCTCATGTTACTGCTTCTTCTACGCCAGCATTTAAATCATTTGATGATGTCAATTATATTTTCAAGCTTAATTGACTACCTGAAATTGGACGATCAGCTGATGCCTTGATTCAAGAAGAAAAGCAGGTTAAAGACGTTTTTTGTCACTTTGACAATGATTTTGGTTTAATAGCTAATATCAAACGTCCTATGACATCTGTCGATGTTCGAAAATTACTTTCGCAGGCTTCTAAATTGAAATAATTTGGTTGAGATGTATACATAAATAGATTTCTCTCTAAAGAGGATAGTATTACTGAAAAGGCCGTGTTGAAACAGCAGCATGACCTTATTCAGCTTGGACACCTAAACGTGTCTTAAGGATTCATGGTTTGAAGTTGTTCAACAAAATTGTTGCAGTTACTCTATCTGGTAAATGACTATCCTCGAGTAATTTATTACTATGGAACTGCCAATCTGTACTTCGAAACTCACCTTTCTCATCTCTGTCATAATTGAACGCAGAATTGATATATGTGCGATTACTGAATCTTGGCTTTGGGGTGATGAGCATGATGACAGTGTTTTTGTTGGAATCAGACGTGATTTGGCTGATTTTGATATTATATCTGTTCCTCGCAGCTCTTATGGAGGAGGTGTTGCTGTAATACACAGAAACGCTTTCAGTTCTAAAGCTCTTAGGCTTAGTGTTACTTTTGAATCTTTTGAATATGTTGATGTTACAATATCTTATCACTGTTATCGTTTTCTTCTTTTGTTCATTATTGTCCTCCACATTCAGATTCCCCAAATTTTTTATCATAGTTTGGCTCTTTGATGGAATCGGTGGTTTTTCTCAATTGTCCCATACTAATTTGTGGAGATTTTATTATTCATATAGATGTATCTTGTATAAATCTTATTATGATTTTTTTAAATGTAGCCTTTTGATTGATCATCCTTTTTCTGTTCTTGTAAATGTGAGTTTCAGAAATTTTCGTTCCCTTGATAATGCTATTCTTGAGCGTGATTTATCTGACTCCCTGAGCCCATTTTCGTCTCTTGATTTTATCAAACTTGATATTGATTTCACTGTCTTTAAGATTGACCACAATATTTATTCAATCTTGGATAGTCTTGCTTCTATTATTAATAGATGTACTATTCCTCGTCCTTTCNGCAAATGCAATTTGAAGAAAGAAGATACGCCAAATTGATCCATTATGCATTTTTCGCTTCAATATTTGGGGATGCATTTCTTGTTGGTACCAAGNGATGTATCTTGTATAAATCTTATTATGATTTTTTTAAATGTAGCCTTTTGATTGATCATCCTTTTTCTGTTCTTGTAAATGTGAGTTTCAGAAATTTTCGTTCCCTTGATAATGCTATTCTTGAGCGTGATTTATCTGACTCCCTGAGCCCATTTTCGTCTCTTGATTTTATCAAACTTGATATTGATTTCACTGTCTTTAAGATTGACCACAATATTTATTCAATCTTGGATAGTCTTGCTTCTATTATTAATAGATGTACTATTCCTCGTCCTTTCTCTCCGTGGTATAATTCTGAAATACACAATATGAAGCTCCAAAGGCGACGATTGGAACGACGTCGGCTGAAAACAAATTCTATTTCTGATCATCTTGAACTCACCAATTTTACCAAGCTATACCAAAGATGTATAATAGCCAGCGAGACAATTTCTATATTGATAAAATTAAAATGCTAATTCTAAGGATCTATTTAGTTATATACTCATTTGCTCGATGGGGGTCAACGTTGTTATCGTGATGCAGTTTCTCTTGATGATTTGGTTAACCAATTTGGTGAATACTTTGACAACAAAGTTAAGTCTATTTCTGATGCTATTGTTAGTCAATTGCATTCTTCACATTTGCCTGCCCCCATTCTTTCCTTTAGATTTAATTACTTTGCCTTAGTTAGTGAAGCTGATCTTTTCGATTTAGTTATGAGCAGTTCTATTAAAACGTATGATACTGATCCCCAGCCTACTCTTCTTACTAAGCGTTGCATTGATATCCTATTGCCAGTGATTTGTTTACTTATTAATGCCTCTCTACAGCTAGCTATTAGTTGGAAGCGTGCCTGTGTTACACCTGTCCTAAAGAAATCAAATCTTGATAAAAACAATTTCAAAAATTACCGTCCTGTTTTCTATTTATCTTTTTTCTCTAACTGTTTGGGAAGAGTTGTCTATAAACAATTATTTACATACCTTGATGAAAATAACCTTCTTCCTCTGATGCAAAGTGCATACCGCCCTTTTCACAGTTGTGAAAGGGCTCTTGCCAGAGTCCAAAACGACATTCTACGCAGTGTTGACTCACCTGGCACTGTTTGCCCTGTTATGTTATTTGATCTCAGTGCAGCGTTTCTTACTATTAATCATATAGTGTTTTACTTGGTCGTCTTGAGAAGCGGTTTGGTGCTTGTGGCAATGCTCTTACTTGGATGCGTTCTTATCTCTGCGATCGCTGTCAATATGTTTGCATAGCAAATGCTCACACTCAATGGTTTAGTATACCTTCTGGAGTCCCTCAGGGCTCCATATTGGGTCCCCTTCTTTTCATTTTATGTATCTAAAATTGAATTGATCACTGCTAAACACCACATACTTTTCATGTACTATGCTGATGAAGTTCAACTTTACGTTGCTATGCATAACACTGATGATATCTCCGTCACCCGTCTACAGATGTGTATTGCTGATATATGATGTCTCCCACCATAATTGTATTTAAAGCGAGGTTAAAGTCTCATCTTTTTCTGCTGGCATTCTCCTAATTGTTTTATTGTTGTTACTGCAATTTTGTATATGGCGATTTAAAAATAAATGATATTATTTTTATTATTATTATATGCGGAAAAATTTTACAATTCAATCTCAAGTTTGTTTTTTACACTTCGAAGGCTTCCATATGGAAATGCAATTTTCTTCCATTTCCATTTAATTTCGACATCTACTTAAAAAATATTTTCATATTTAGCCCCAGTTTCAATTAGGACTTAAATCAGGAAATCCCATATTACTAATTGAGCCTGTGCAACTATGCCATAAATTCAATAGAAATTTCCATATGCAAATCTGACTTTTTAGCATGTTTTATAACGTTTTTGAAAATAGAATTTTGGCACACCATTTAAAATAATGTGAAAATTGAATAAAGACGCTATTCCATCTTTATTTCTCCCACATAGACTTTTTACAAAGTCAAAGCAGTTACTGAAGGAATCTGAAGCAAGTATGTTTACTAATGAAAATATTTCATATTTATAATTATTCTTCATATACTTTGTTATTGATTATTACAATATAATACATGCCACTTAGAAACATATACACCTACAATAATGGACTCGAGTATATTGTGATTCTATTCACTCTTTTGAAATTAGGTGTTACCACGATTTGAATGTGCTTTTAATATTAAATGGTTAAATAAGGAGTGTAAAATTGTGAATAAAACTCATTTTAATAATGTATGATGATAACATTTATTACTTATTTCGTTCCTAAAATATTAAAAACACAAAATATGGTTTGTTTAAAGTTTATTCATTTTTTAAATATCCAATACAGCTCATTGATTTTTCATCATAGAGTTAATATAATTTGCATGATGCATTATGGAAGATTATTTCAAAATATAGAATATCTCAATTAACAAAACTTAAGTGCGAGCTACTAACATACAGTATATTTGCAATGAGTAGGAATTCGTCTGAAATTTCTTAGACAGCTTAGTTATTTAAAATTACTTCCTCATATATATATATA
>CABFPE010000109.1:894259-916533 GCA_900660155.1 Hofstenia miamia
ATATATATATATATACAGTGACGGTCACAAAGGTTTGCACACCTCTAAAAAATTGGCATTTCAATATTTTCATAGAATACAGCTATTTTTTTGAAGCAACTTAAACTATTGTATATAGTTCTGCATTAATGCTGATCCTTAAAATTATAACGAAGTTTTTATTACAACATTTGGCTGAATTTTTTTCCATTTCAAAATATTTGGGCTGGTCAAAAAGGTTCGTACACCTGCATATGTTGAACAATCAACGAGTTACAAACAAACATTTTGTTTCAGGTGTAAATTATTAGGTTTAGAAATGCAACAAAAGTAGAAGTAATACATAAAATTAACCACTAGTACTTTTTAGAGTGTACATTTTGATGTGGGTTGCAAACGATTTGTAAGATTCTCAATTAATCAGTCTGGAATGTTATGAAACTCTTCTTGAATTGTTTCCCATAATTCAGAAATGTTAGTTAGATCCCTTTTCTAATCATTTCTCTTAAGCTTAGAACAAAAATTTATAATTATATTCAAATCATGTAACTGAGTATGTGACTTGCCAATTATACAAGTTTCGGAATCAATTTTATTCTAAAATTTTGCGCAACTTGCCCAGCTTAGGACATGGTGCACCATCTTGTTGCATAATTATTGCGTCTTTCTTCATCAATATTTAGATATCTGTGCTACAATCCATGTTGCCATCAACTTTGAAACGTTGACTATTCTTCATTGTCCACAGTACTGGTTATACCCCCACCATGACACTATTGCTTCCAAGCGTCCAAACATGTTTTCCAATAATATTTGGGTGTTCTCTTACAGCATTATGTGGACATTGTACGTGAGTTCTTTTTTCCCATATAATTCAATTTTAGACAAGTCTGTATAAAGGATTATATTCCAATCACTATTTTCCAAAATAACAAAATCGCCATACCATTTTACTCTGGCACTACGCTGCTTCTTCGACAGCTTGGAACATTTAGCTGCAACTCTGTTACCAGAGCAGCATTATTAAAGATCTTTTTTAGGGCGATTGCTGACTTCACTAGTTTGGATCCAATTCTGCCAAAGCTTAGTGGTTGCAAGCATGGAATTGGCCTTGGACATGCTATTCAACTTGCGTTTAGACTGCTTCACAACATTTGACGAACGTCTTGGACTTTTGTTGTTCTAGGTATTGCCAGCTGCTTTAAAATGATTAGCAAAATCGTGAACAGTTAACTTTGGCCATTCCACTTCTTTTAAAATCTGTCCAAGTGACGTACAATCAAGGTGCTTTGAAACAATTATCTTCGACATAGCTTTGGAGTAGTTGATACTTTGTGTCATTTAATTAAATGATTATACTGTATATATATATATATACAGTATAATCATTTAATTAAATGACACAAAGTATCAACTACTCCAAAGCTATGTCGAAGATAATTGTTTCAAAGCACCTTGATTGTACGTCACTTGGACAGATTTTAAAAGAAGTGGAATGGCCAAAGNTATATATATATATATATATATATATATATATGTATATGTACTGCTATAATCTTAAAACTTTGAAAATTTTTAAGTAACGTTTTATTCGAAATGTTTTAACAAACATTTTCAAGCATTTGGAGAAATGTTTCCGAACTTACCCTTTCAGTAGAAGAATGTCTATATTAAATAGTTTCTTTGATGAATTAAGTTTTTTTATAAAATCAATTTTTTATTATATACTTGTTTGGTAGGAAATTTATCTAAAAACTTATGCAGATGGTATGCTTGGTTGTTTAGTATGTTAACAATAGGTCTATTTTGTAACATCCGACTCTACCAAGCATTGTCATCCGTTTTCCTTGATATTTCATTATAACCAGAGCGATGTACTTGCGGGTAGGGATGTACTAATTTCGTACTGCTTTACTTCCACGTCTTTAATTCCATTAACTTTAATTAATTGACATTATCGTGAACACTATTTAGGTGAACGAAGCCTCGCAGCATTTCTTCTAATCATTGGTAACTGGGCATCCGCCTGAGGCCAATCTCCACATCCAGTATCACATTCTCGCATATGATCCAGTTGGTTGAGTTCCACTTCTCAGCTCATCGATATGACTTATGTGTACCCTATCTTAGCTCAGTGTATACTCAAGACAAGACACAACTCGACTTAGTCTCTTTTTGTAAAAGTGTTTCATGTACTTGCAATCTGACTTGTTACTAGCTGCGTAGTTAATATTATGTATAGCCATTACCAAAATATATTGGCTTAATAAACTAATCTAATATATAGCAGCTTCCTATCCTACATTTAATAACTAATACATGCTCAGTCACATTATCAGTCGCATTATCGTCATCAATTTTGATCTAGAATAATATAAATGCAAATCCCTACTTTTGTTATTTCTAATACATGTGAGATAATGATCGGTAGTCAGCTAAACGAGAATAAAAACCACTATTCCTAACTTAAGTGCGCTTTCGTGGCTTGGCACAAGGAACCTAGAATCGTTCCAGTGATGGATCCAAACCACTACTAAACACAACTCGTTTAGCTTGACATCATATTAAATAATCAAACCGTAATAAGTAATCAATGTAAGAATTCCGAAGATATTTCTTTATCAATTGTTACAATGAAATTGAATCTATTTATATTCACTTGAAAAAGTACCTGTCGATTTCGAATTTTAAATCTTTCATCTGCCAAGAGGGCGGCTAAAAATAACGGAAGCGACTTTGCCCCCTTTGTTTAAACAAAATCATAATATCGACAAATACTAATTCGTAATTAATTACAATGTTGTTTCTTGGTTGCAATATACAAACTAATTTAAAATGATACTAAATTTCATAATACATTTCTAATCATATCTAAATTCGATCTTAAGTTCTTTTTATTGACTTTCTTCTTTAGGGGCTTATCTTTGTTTGGATGATGCTAGAATATGGTGGTTTTTCTAATTTTTTTAATAGATTTTGGCCATACCATACATTCCTGCAGGTGTGCAACCAATGCTTTTCATATCTTTATGAATGCTCTCAGATATACTACTATCATTTTTCAAGTGCAAGAGTTGGTTATTGAAATATTCTTCCTCTCAAATGAAAAATTTTTTTGTATATTGTTGATCTTAACATAGTTTTATAAACTTAGTTTTATCTGTAAAAAATTTTTTATTTAGGTAGTCTCTACAATCTTGTACTATAATGGCACTTCCTTTATCTGCATTGCAAGTGTAAATAGATTGATTTGAATTTAGTTTCTTTAGAGCATTTAAAAATTTTACGACTTAATCAGGTACATGGATTTTATTCTTACAGTATATTTCAAATAACGTTCTAAGTCCGTTAATTTTCTGAATGATAAATAAAAAAAAATTTTTCTTCAATACTACTTTTTTCAAGTATTTAAGTTTTTCCTCATGTTTATTAGCAATTGTTCTCAAAAATTTTTTCGCCTTGTATATAAAAATTATGTAGAATTAATGTTGGATTGGACAATGCAGATAATAATAGATTTTTTTATTCGAAAGTTCTTTACATAAATTATTGAAGCCTTTCCTACCAACCAAGTGTATAATAAAAAAAACTGAGTTTATAAAAGTACTTAACTCATCAAAAAAACTTTTTAATAAAGTCATTCATCCACTAAATGAGGAAATTTGGGAAAATTTCTCCAAATGCTTGAAAATGACAACAAAGTTTGTCAAAACATATCGCAATAAAATGTTACTTAATAAGAAAAATAACAATAGTATATATATATATATATATATATATATATATATATATATATATATATATTCATAACAATAAAACAATTCTTTATTTCAAGGAAGCACAATCATGGCCTATAAATATACATGTACATTATTGTAGGTTATAAATACTGTCATAAATTCTGAATTGATCCCATGCACATAAGTTTATAAAAATGCAACATACCTATTCCATGAATTTGTAAAAATATAAGATCTACTGCTTTAATGAGTCAATAAACACAACAATCGAAAAAACATTTGTATGTTAATAAAAAATATTAAAATGTTTAGCAAGAATACCTTAAGGCAGGTGTAACTTGTTCCCAGTAATAATTAAAAATTATTCCTAATGTAATTTGTTGAATTAAGGACATATTCATTGTAGCAGCTGCTGAAATAACTTAGCTTTATTTGTATAAAATCATTATCAAGAAATCATTAATATAATGTGGTTACGTCATTGACTTCTAAATTAATTTTTTAAACCAATTTTGGAAAAAATTATAACAAATGCAATTAACATGTATTAACAATCTGAATCTTAGAGATATAAGGTAGAGATAATCAAGTTATTGGAGAAACGAATTCCCAATTTAAAATATTCAGTTTTCAAGATGTCTTGAATAAATCTTAGTAAGCCAAAGAAAGTCTCTTAGAAGTCTTAGGGAATTCTGGAATGTCCTAATTGAGTCTTCATTAAGAATGAAAGTCGCATCCCAAGTAAGTCCCTATGACGTAAATAGGGTCCAATGCAAAGCCTAATTTACAAACATTTGATTGCTGAAAGTCCAGTTTAAGACCATGTAAAAACATTGCAAATTGAATATACTATACAAATTTTTTTGAAATACATGAAAAACTAAGAGCAACTGATTTTGAATTAAAACAAAAGCTGAAATTTAAGAAAATTAATGTTCAACTATGTGTTGCCAGTGAACCTTTAATAAAATCATGCTATGACAAATGTAAATCATTTCAATATTTATCTCCAAAAATTTGAAATGCCATTTGAATATCTAAAACTCAATATTATTAAAACTAAGATATTAATTTAATTGAATAGCAAATAATCCTTCACATGCTGACCATTCCCAAAACAATAAAAAATATGGATTGCAGCTAAATCAAGAAATAAAACACAATTAAAACAAATGAATGGTTTATGAAATTGTAGAATTTGCACATGTTAGAGATTGACCATAGTTAGCTCTCTGCAAAGATTGCAACTCCAGATAACTCTCTGAAATTCTGAATTATTGGTACATTTGATTTTTAAGGTAATTATTTACAACTGTATTGTAATTGGTGAGTTAACAAAACTTCCATTTAGATTGGTAGCAGTGGATGACAAGGTCAAAACCTGGAGCAGAACCATGAAATCAAGAACTGTTTAACATCTGTAGCAATCACCATTTACTATGCAATTGGCTGTGACTCATGGAGCTGATTTTCCTCAGTGATAATGGTTCATTTTGTGTAGTGTGATGCTCCCTAATGTTGCTTACCTTTAATGTTTTTGTACATTGATTGCCCTTGGTTTTTTTTAGCAATAAAGGAATTTGTGAAACCTGAATGCATTAGCTTGTTATTAAGCTGAAATGACAAAAGTATTTATTTTCTTTTAATTTCTTATCACCTTCCTTGTGGATTATGCCACACTCCCCCTCCAGCATACCTAATTAATAATCACAACTCTTTCTCTCCATTGATTTTCTCATCTGATTTCTTTGTTAGATATGTTGCTTTGGGCATGTCCCATTCCAAAGTTTTATATTGCTTACACTTTGTGAGTGCATTACTACTTTTTTTTCTGTAATTACAATCTTCCATGTTGATCAAAGCATTTTGCTTGGACTTCTACTGTCCCATTTTTCTAAGTTGACTTTGTTGATCTCTCATTGTATGTTGGACATCATGGCTAGTATCATTAACTATAGTAAACCTTCTTCTCATTCCATATCTTCTTGTAATATTCTAATCATGTCAATCACATGAATTGGGAATGTTTCTGCCTGTTCTTTCATTGTCTCAGACCTTTTTAGCATTTTCATGTTTGAGCATTTTGGGTANTTTAGAATGTATACCATAATATTATATGTTGCTATAATTTTATTATGCTTAAAAACTCATTAAAAAATAAAAATCGTCATTTGACGGTCTTCGCCGTTCTAGGTATAACAATTTTCCCGCCATTGTAGTCTTAACATTCATCGTGATTTTTCTGTGTGATCTAGTTGGTTTATTTATTCTTTTAATTACATACAATTGTGGGTTGGAATTGAAATGGATAATTTCGTAACAAAACGGCCTTCATCTTCCAATGGAATTTCTAGGGAGAAAGCGGTTGCTAAGAGGGAAAAGCACACGGTCCCNGTGATAATGGTTCATTTTGTGTAGTGTGATGCTCCCTAATGTTGCTTACCTTTAATGTTTTTGTACATTGATTGCCCTTGGTTTTTTTTAGCAATAAAGGAATTTGTGAAACCTGAATGCATTAGCTTGTTATTAAGCTGAAATGACAAAAGTATTTATTTTCTTTTAATTTCTTATCACCTTCCTTGTGGATTATGCCACACTCCCCCTCCAGCATACCTAATTAATAATCACAACTCTTTCTCTCCATTGATTTTCTCATCTGATTTCTTTGTTAGATATGTTGCTTTGGGCATGTCCCATTCCAAAGTTTTATATTGCTTACACTTTGTGAGTGCATTACTACTTTTTTTTCTGTAATTACAATCTTCCATGTTGATCAAAGCATTTTGCTTGGACTTCTACTGTCCCATTTTTCTAAGTTGACTTTGTTGATCTCTCATTGTATGTTGGACATCATGGCTAGTATCATTAACTATAGTAAACCTTCTTCTCATTCCATATCTTCTTGTAATATTCTAATCATGTCAATCACATGAATTGGGAATGTTTCTGCCTGTTCTTTCATTGTCTCAGACCTTTTTAGCATTTTCATGTTTGAGCATTTTGGGTAATCCATTATATATTTTTTCATTGGCCTTTTCATTAGTTTATTCAACATTTTTTCTTTTATTAATCTAACTTATTCTGTTGTGTCAGCTTCTTTATGGCATATTACTTTATCATTGCCATGGAGGATTGTGCCTTCATTTGCCTTAACTTACAATTTGTGGTTGTTAATCTCTGTGGGGCAGATTCCAGGGATATTTGCTGTCTCTACAATGCTGGGTCTCCCCAGTGGCTGGTTTTTTATCAAGATTCTCGTGAAATATTTCCTAAAGTTCTGTGGCTTCTATGTTGGTAATGTCCATTTTATATTTGTTTCAGCCAATACAATTTTTTTGTTTGCTGTTAAGATGATCACTAGTATCCAGATCAATGTTTGTGTTCTGGCGCATATTTCTCTTCAAATAACAAGCTTTTAAACTCTTTTTTGATCTGATCCTCTACACTCTCCATATTTCCTGTAAAGCTTTTTCTACAGTCTTGTGGTAATTTTTTATGGGAGATTTGATGTTGATTTTTGGCCAGTTATTTTAAATGGGCTTATTGTCTTTCATTTTGTGCCAAAATTTGATGATTTGCTGTAAATGCTCAGGTCATTGGTTTAAGCTACACTAAATGTTTAAGTCTGCTGCTTCCTCCAGGTCACAATAATTTCTAGTAAGTTCCAACATCTTTAGTTGATATATTGATTGTATTTTTGGCTCTACCATTATTCTTTGTGTAGGCACAACTGTGTATAATGTAGGTCAATAGCTACCAATTCAGGTATTCTTTGCTCTATTATAAATACATTCTCTGACTTATTTGCTAGTGTTTTCAGGAACTCCAGCATTTTCTTTTCATCTTTCTGCACTATCAACAGTAATTTCATTTTCTGTATTTTCATCATGTGTAGCATCCCTTCTATCATTTTCTCCAAGTTTTTGCTATGGAGCTCTTCTTGTTTTATGAAATGTATGATTAGTAGATTGTTGTGATATAAATTGACTTGTTTACATTTGTTTATAAGTTTTTTCTGATAGACCATTATCTTTTGCACACTCATTAATTTCAGGTGTTCATCAAACATTATGTGTACTGTGCTCTGAAAATATTGTGGATTTAATTTCTAATTCATTGATTTTAAGAAAGAAATGATTGTATTGTACATTAGCAAGTTACTCTTATCTATCACTATTGGAATCACTGAAGTGTCACCTTCTTTATCTTTTGTCATTGTGTGGTTGCATATCACTGATTTTGTTTCTGAGGAGAGATTGTCATATGGCATGCATCTTATATATTAATAACTGTTAGCTATTTTTCCTATTACTTTATCTTTGTTATTCAGTTTCTCTCAAATTTTCAACAGAATGATGTCTGACTTATTTTTGATTATCCCTTCTTCAGTGATTTACTTATTGTGTAGCATAATCCATTAAGTAAGCTGCCAAAACTAAGATCAAAGAGAGAAGAACAGCTGATTAAAAACAATCAAGCAACTTAAATGATGAATTGTGCTCATTAAGATTTATAAATTTAAATATAAAAAATTATAAAAGCAAGTGCTTAATGATTAACTGATTTGACAAAAACATCAAGGGCAAAATCACTTCTTGTTATTTTTAGCCAATTAAGCAGAAGGTCTATTTAAATTAAAAATTCAAATCAACAGGCACTAATTTTTTATTAGAGTAAAAATAGGAGTGAAACAATGTAACAATTAATGAAGTATATTCTTTAGATATCTTATTTTGCTTTATTAACTGATTTTCTTAATTATTAACAATGTCAAGCTAAACAGTTTGTGGTGAGTATTGGTCATGACAGTAATGATTTTAGCTTCTTCATCCCTGATCATAAAATGCACTTAACTTAGGTGTAAACTTAGGAGTTTTTGATTACCCATTTAGCTGGCTACCAATTTTATTAAAACATGTACTTAATAATATCTTGATAAATGGCTAGTTAGCCAAACATAAGTTATTCATTAATTCTTTTTTTTATATCCAAATTGTTGACTATAATGTGACTGATAATGAGACCATTTGTTCTATTAATTATATTACATGTAGGTTAGGAAGCTGCTAATTATTTACTTAGTAATTTGAATGCCAATAGTTTTTGGTAATGGCAGGATTGTGTCCATTCATTAGTGAGCACCATCATAGGTTACATAATTACCTTCATTAAGCTGAGAGTTGGAGACACCTCAAACAACTTGGATTGCTGAATCTGTTGCTGATATGGAGAGCACATTGGGTGGATGCCCAACCATTTTGAGTACTGCAGAGCTACCTCATCTAAATAGTGATTATTAATGAATCAATTAATTACAGTTATTGGAAACATATTAGTAGAAGGCTAAGTAGACAAAGACCATTAGATCAACTGAATTACCATACAATTAAAGAATTAGATTTAAATAAATGGACATTGGGCCTGCTATAAGATGCTACAATTGATTGTAATTGGTAAAATCACCTTGCCTTTTTTATCTGCATTTATTTCTGGCATATTGTCATATTCATTATATAGTAGGAAGTTAAACTGCTTTTTCACTTCCTTGGCTTTCTTTATATCTCTCTGGTATTCCAGCAATGCCATCAAAAAATCTGCATTCTTGTGTAGTGTTCCCTTTCTGTGTCCAATCTTAAATTTGAATTCATTAAGGTATTCTATTCATTGTGAAACTATTGATGACTTATTTCCAACTGAGTCTGCTCCCTATCAGAAAATATCTAAACTTCTTTATACATCTCTAATTTTGTTGATTCATAGTTCTCTTTGCTTGCTTTTAGCTTTCTACTAAAAAATTGAATTGATAATTTCTCTCCATCTTTTATCTACCCTAGACATGCACTGATGGCTACTGTGCTTATGTTGCAATCCAGTATAAATTCCCTATCATAATCTAGTTTGTTCAAAGATGGCAACTTTGCTAGTTCTAATTTTATTTTTTGCAACTCATTGTGTTCCTTCCACATCCATTCAAAAAGAATCAAATTCTTTAGTAGCTGTGTCATTTTGTGTGTCTTCTGTGCTAAATTTGGGGCAGTAGTTAATAAATCCCATTATACATTGCAAATAGTTTTTTTGTTTTGGGTTTCTCAATATTCTTAACCATTTCTCTTGTGTTATTTTTTCATTTTTATTCTTCCTTTTTCTATTTCTCTTCTGAGGAATACAATTTGTATTTCTAAAATGTTGCACATGCCTCTGTTTATGCATAATCCTGCATTACATTGTATCTTTAGCATTCTGTATAATTTATAAATGTGCTCTTATACTGGCTCACTTGGTATTAGTATGTCATCAATGTATGCATCAATGTATCCTCTACTTTTTTGTTATTTTGTCTTTATACTTTCATAGCATATTGTGGCATGATGGGGGTACAAATATAACAAGTATAGCAAAGAAAGCAACTAAGAACTATCAGTAATTTATTTATTTATAAGTTTTTACACAACCCAATTATTATCCTTTTGATTTTTATAAAAACTATTGTGCAGTATTTGATATTATGTTTATTGGCAAAATGGTTTGGCAAAATCAACAAGGACCAAATCACTTATGCTAATTAGATGCATAATCATTAGCATCAAATGACTTAGCAAAGAGTAAACAAATTTGAACTATTAACAGGTACATGCTGATTGTTTAACTGTATATTCAATATG
The DNA here is from genome assembly GCA_900660155.1 of Hofstenia miamia. Classification (NCBI taxonomy): domain Eukaryota; kingdom Metazoa; phylum Xenacoelomorpha; order Acoela; family Hofsteniidae; genus Hofstenia; species Hofstenia miamia. The sequence continues at coordinate 904,641 of CABFPE010000109.1, forward strand.
ATTATAAATAGCTTACAATTGAATTATTTGGTGATGAATTTACTTCATTCAAATTCTTATTTTTATAGTCAGGTTTGATTATAAATGTCAATGGAAAGCTAAATATCTGAGTGCACAAGTAGTAACTGGTGGTTCCCATTTTTCAACTAAATCAACTATTAGAAATGTACAGCTATTCATAATATGTGCTGTCTGGTAGCTGGGAACTTCTTTCATTGTGCAGCACTTAGGTTAAGTCTACATATAGAGGTTTTTACTTTATTATAACTTTCTAACTGGTTCATTTATTGCTATAACTCATGTCATTAATAGGTGGATAGCTAACTTTAGGCTAACCCTTTTTATATCCAAATTCTTATTGTGTAAGAATAAGGCTCATTATTCATATGAGGTGCTTATGAGCTCTGAATTTTATTACATGTTGTTAGTTGTACTTCTCATGTTAGCTTCAGAAGTGACCTAAAATTACAACTGCAACATCTACAATTTCTGCTGACAGTGTTGATTACATGTTGTCAGGGTGTACTTATATCTATTTATATGTAGGGTTCATAATAAGCTAATACTGAAAGGTTGTGAACTTTCATTTATTGCAACTATCTGTAATAACAATAACAATCAATGCATTAAATTGCTAAGGATTTGCAACACACAATCACTGAGACATTTCCACAACATGGACCTTGTCTGTGAGTCACAATCATTTCCACAGTAACTGGTTATGCCTTACCACTCCATGATCCTCTTAAACTGCAGTGCTTCACTTCAGGTTCAAAGCCTGATAACATCTTACTGCTTTTGATCTAAACAAGTTGTTATTAATACCTTACATTGCTATGAATGGAAAACTGGATTAAACAGAATTGTACAGTTGGTTAACAGATTAATTAATGGAAATTGTCATAGCTTTACTGAAATATGTCAATAAATTGCCTTGTACAGATTCTAAAATATCTTTGAAAGGTCTTTGGAGCATTACATAGTCTGAAAGCCCTATATAACCATTCATATAAACCATATGGTGTAATGAACAATGTTTTCTTAATATCTTTCAGTTCCATAGGCACTTGCCAGTAGGCCTTGCACAGATCAATGCTTTTAAAATATTTATGGTTATTCACCTCATATAACATATCCTCTATCCTAGGCAAGGGATATGCATCTTTTTTATTACATCATTAAGCTTTCTGAAGTCTACACAGTGCCTGTATTTCTTTCCACATTTTACAAACACAATTAGTGCTACATATTGGCACTTCTTCAGGTGGATTATATTATTATTGATTCATTCATTCAGGATCTTGTTGTATTGTTCTTCAGATTCTCAGATACTGGCCCTACTGGTAGTCAAATATGGTGTTCCATGGTAATGATGATTTTATGTGTTTCCTACCAATTGACGCACAAAGTTAAAGGTCTTTCTGTGTTTTCATAAAATGATTTCTAATTTTTGTATTGCTTCTGTGTTCAATTATTCATATTCTTGTTTGTTTATTTCTGATATCTTGTAGTTTTCTTCTTCTTGGTATATTAAGTTGATAAACAGAATGGTTCTAGGTTCACTGGATACATTGGTATGAAGGGTCATTAAGTTTGTAATCACTTCACACATATATTAAATATCAGTTCTCATAGGCACCTTGTATGAATTAATACTGTACAAATTTGTACCTAAAACAGATTGTTAGCATAAGGGTAGCTTTTGAGTTATTTGTTGACAATTTGTTATTTATAGGAATGGATAAGTACGAAAGCTAAATGATAAAAATCCTTAAGCCTACACCTAACCTAAGAGCACACTTTTGTACCATGCTATCAACCACACTGCATGATGAATGGCAGAGTATGTGGTACCTCCAAATACCCTTTAGCTGAAAGTGGGGACCACTTGAGAACTACTCATGTGCTTGAACCATTTAGCTTTCCATTTGCATTAATAATCAAACCTGAATATAAAATAAATCTGGGGAAAATTAATTCATCATCCTCTCATTTGATTAAATGATATTTATTTTAGAAATTACACAAAAAATTAAAAAGCTAGTAAGTACCTGTCTTTTGATGTTTGCATTTCTGTCATCTGCTGATTACACAGAATCATTGTTAGTTACTATTAATTAGTGATCACAACTTCATATTAGCACTTTTTGACAAAGCAACTTGCCAATAAACAGTTTGTCATAACTGCACTAAAATTAGATTTACACTTAATCAAAAGGAATAATTGGTTAGTTTACAAAAAGGGAAAAAATAAATCACAGTTTATTGATAGTATTTGTTTCTTTCTTTTTCTTTTTCACATTTCAACTGATTAAGCCACACTTTTTAATTACATAGATTTTTACAGTTTCCTTCTCAACATTTACTACTCTGTTGGTTGTGTTGAGAATAGGTATATTGCCATGACCCTTTTTGATTGTGCATAGACTCAATGGCAATGATTGTCTTTTTGTGTTTATATCTCTTTGTTCACATAGCACAATTTCTGTAGTAACTGGTTCATTCATCTCAATTACATACATCTTCCTATTGTTAGGTTGTAAATGAACATCCTCAGTTAATTTGAATGTTATAATCTCATTGCTATTTTTGTCTTCACTCATTGATACAATCTCCTCTTGGACCTTAATAATTTTTGTTGTGTAGTCTATCACACAGCCATATTTTGTAAAGAATGTAGCATCTCCTACAAGGCCCAATGTCCATTTTTTTAAAATCTGATTCTTTAATTTTATGGTATCTTGGCAGGCAGGGATCTAACAGTTTCTGTCTGTTTAAGACTTTATTAATATGTTTTCATTAACTGTAATTAGTCAAGGCATTAATAATCACTATTTAGGTGAAATGGCTTCACAGAACTCTAAATAGTTGGGCCTCTGCCTAGCACTGCACTCCATATCACCAACAGATTCAGCAATACCAGTTCTTCAAAATGTCTCCAACACTCAGCTCAATGAATTTAATTATGTGTGACGTAACCTATTACAGTGATTACTAATGAATAGACACAATTCAACTTATACTCTTTTTGTAAAGTGTTTTGTTGTGCTTCATTTAAACACATAATGTGACATAATCTATCAAGACTATCATGATTGGTCAGGATGAGAGGAAAAGAATGAAGAAACAAAGACTAAAATTATTATTGATTATAATGATTAATTGTAAATCATGATAGGATTGATTATTCAGTTTGTAAAATGTTTTGTGCAGTTAATACTTAAAATTATACTCGACGGTATTTGACAAAACAAAAGATGGTCAAACAGCATAGTCAAATTAAAGCTGACGTTGCGTAAAATTAACAGAAATATTAAAGCGAGGGAAAACTGTCAACAAGAAAGAATAGCAGGTACTTGTCGAGTGTTTAATTGTTTATCAAAAAGTGCTATAAATATAATGCATTGGATGTAATAATTGATGAGCAAATCTACTTTGGATTAGTTTTCTATTGTCAGGTCATTTTGTATATTTAAATGGAAAGCTAAACGTATACAAGCTAGGGTAATTGTATGGTGGTCTCCCACCTCCAGTTTACGTTGTACTCTAAGGTTACGAATAGGTATAGGAGTTTTTGCCGTTATAGCTTTCCTGAATGTCATTGCTTGTCAGATAGTGTTATCGCGACCTACGAGTCTTACATGTTAATTATCTTACTACTAAACTTAAGTTATTTGTCACCACCTCTACGACGTTGCATGACGATGGATGATTTATCAATAGTCATACTGGAATATCTATTACGATTGTATCTTTATAGATTATTACATATGATTACTTTAATAGTTGTTACATGTTGCTCAATGTTCTGTAAGGGAGACCTTCGGCCGACTTATATTTCTTATTTCTTGCTGACGGCATTGATTGTTTACATGTACAAAGGGCTGTTATTTATTTATCTATATATAGGGTTATTAAATGTAGGGCCTCATAATAAGCTATCACAGCAGAATGGTTGCGACATTTCGTTTATTGCATTAGCTCATAATAACAAAAACAATCAATGCACTAAATTGTTAGGTAGTTGCAATCACCGTTACACTGAGTTCACGATGCACATCACCATTCTATTATTGTTCTCTTTACTCCGTTGGCAGTCACATTGGTAAGATGCAGCTGGCGAGTGTGTTCCTGAGAGTGCGCCGCTTCTATTTGAGCGTCGATCCTGTTCTCTAATCTCTCCGCTTGATCTAAATAAGTTTGGTTAACTAAGTAGCTACAAAGGCTCTGGTATATTAAATATGTTAATGAACCACGCATTTATAGTAGAGGAGAGAAATTGGAAAATGTCAACCTCGCGTTATGTTTAACCTAAGAAAAGTAACAGTTTTCTCTAAGTACGGCCATCACGGCGAGTTGGCATGATTCTACAATAAACTATTTTAAGGAGTTTGCAACCTGACTTTGCACTAGCTACTTTGTTAATAATTAACTATGAGATTTGCCATTACCAAAGACTATCAGCATTCAGATTACTAAGTAAATAATTAGCAGCATCCTGACTTACATGTAAGATCATTTATATAATAAATGACCACATTATTGGTCACATTATCATCAATAATTTGGATCTAGAAAAAGAATTAATAGATAACTTACATTTGGCTAACTAGCCATTGATTGAGTTTATTATTAAATACATGTTTAAGGACAATCAGTAGTCAGCTAAATGGGTAATCAAAAACTCCTAGTCATCCACCTAACCTAAGTGCATTATGTGAATCAGGGGTGAATAAACTAGAATCATTCCCATCATGGTATCATGACCACTACTCAACATGAACCATTTGCTTGACATTGTTAATGTAGCATAATCCAAGAATTAATGCTGCTAAAGATAGACAAATAAGAGTTTAGTTGGTCAGGGAAGATTATCATCAAATTGTGATTAAAATTAATATAAATTGTAAAGCAAATTCAATTTAGATTTATCATCATTAATTTTGTAAAATGCAACTAAGAAACAACATTTACCAAATAGTATTTGTTGAAACAATTTGGCAAAACCAAAGGGGGCAATATTGCTTCCATTATTCTTCAGCCATCTTGGCAGATGATTCAAAATTCAAATTCAACAGGTACTTTTGGATCTGAAACTATAAATAGAGAAAAATCATTTGGAAAACTGTTGAAGTAAATTCATTAAAAATCTTATCTTTAGATTTTATTTGGTTTGCTTATTATTAAATCATGTCAAGCTAAACAGTCAATGTATTAGTAGTGGTGAGGGCACACTTTGGGAGTGATTTGAGGGTCCTTGATCTAAGCCATGAAACTGATTATGATTAGTATCTGTCAATACTACTGATTTGGAAAATGAAGGGGGCAAAGTTGCTTCCATTATTTTTAGCCATATTGGCAGACAAACAATTTAAAATTTGAAATCAACAGGTACTTTTTCAAGTTAACTATAAATAGAGAAAAATTCATTGTAATGTTTGATAACGAAATTTCTTTGGAAATCTTATACTTGTTTCTTATTATGGTTTGATCCTTTAATACAATGTTCAGCTAAACAGTTGGTGTTTAGTAGTGGTGAGGATTCTATCACAAGAACAATTCTAGTTTCCTTGTGCTGATCCACAAACCTACACTTATGTTAGGGGTATGACTAGGAGTTTTTATTTCTGTTTAACTAACTATCAATCTAGATATCTATCTAATTAATTAAAACCAATATATTTCTGTAATGGCTAAATATATAATTAAGTAAGCAGCTAGTAACAATCAAGGTTGCAAGTATATAGTACACTTTACAAATTGAGACTAAGTTGAGTTGTGCCAAGTCTTGAGTATGCACCAAGCTAGGATAGAGTACACATAAGTTACTTCATTGAGCTGAGAGGTGGAACTCATTTACTTAGAACATAGAAGAGTGATGGTTGCTTGATTTGGAGATCAGCCTAAGGCAGATGCCCAATAACCAACAACTGGAAAGGATGCTGCTGAGCTTTTTCACTTAAATAGTGTTCATTATTCCATCTATTAATTAAAGTTAATGGAGTTAAAAATAAAGAAGTTAATCAAAAAACTGGATGTCAGTGATGGAAGAGAAAATACAATAACATTCAAATTAGATGAGGACATAAAACTACAGCCACACCAATGGAAAATGCACAAATAAAGCAGAACAATAAATAACAGCAAATATTAGGTGTATGAACAGAAAGGAATCAATACAAGAAGAGTATCAATGCTGTGAAGCATATGTGGAATTAAAAATGGAAAATGATAGATACAAAATTTAAATGCAACTAACAGAAATGTTGATATGAAAAAATTAAGTGTAAAAATATATGGAAAGCACATCCAATCCAATATAAGTATAATTTGGAAATCAATAGAGAACAATGAGGGAGTGAGTAATTCCCAATGTTGCTTTAAGGATGAGCAGATTAAAACAGAAAGTAATCCCAAAAACCAATTCAAGGGCATAGGGATGAAAGTCAAAGAGCAAGAACAAGATAAGAATGCAAAATACCAGAGATAAAAGAGGAGGAATATCAACACTTGAAAGAGAATGAAATAAAACTGAAAGATGTATTAGAAAAACATAAGAAAATATTAAACTACAGCCAAATCAGTGTGGGACAAGCCATAGAGGAAACTCACAAGATAAATCAATAAAGCTACCAGTAAGAAAGGTACCAGAGCAACTGAAAGAGGAATATAACTGAATTTTAAATGAATTGATCATCAATAAAACAGTCAAGCAATAGCCCATACACAGCTCCAACAGAGTTTGTAAAAAAGGGAAACAAATACAGATTATGTATAGACTTCAGGAAACTCAACAAGGTAATGAAAAAGGATTCATATCTATTGCTGAGAATTGAAGAAATGTTATATGAGGCAAGTAAACAGAAATATTTTACATCAATCAATTTATTCAAAGCACATAAAAATGGAACAATAAAACATAGAAAAAACTTTTATAATACTGTATGGACTTTATGAGTAGATCTACATGGAATTGGCCTTTGTAATGCTCCAGCAACATTCCAACACTATATAACATTAAAAAATAAAACACATAAAATAGAAGAAGGAATTAATGCCCACATAGATGATATCATAGTGACCAGTGACACAGGGCAACAACATTCAAATATATTAGAGAGAACTCTGGAAATACTAAAGAAAGCTGGACTATGTAAAAACAGAAATACATGCTAAATATTAAAAAGAAGATAGTATTCCTGGGAAGAATAATTGAAAACAAAAAATCTGAATGAAAGACAATGCATAAGACATGATTGGAAAAATAGAAAAACCCAACAATAAGAAAAATGTACAAAGAATAATGGAATTCTTCAATTCCTATGGAACATTTATTCCAAATGTCAAAGGAAAAACAGTGAAGCTGGCCAGATTGATCAGTAAAGTAGAACCATTTGTGTGGACATGGGGAGAACAATAGGAGCTGGACAATATAAAAGAAGAACTTGCCAAATTGCCATCATTGAATACTCCAGACTACATAGAAAAATTTATACTAGACTGTGATGTAAGCAAAGTAGTGATAGAAGCAACTATAGGACAAATGAGAAATGGAAAGGAGGTGCCAATACAGTTGTTTAGAAGAAAACTGAAAACAAGTGAAGAGAACTACAGATATACAAAACTTGACATGTTAGCACTAATAAAAAAAATTAAAAAATTTAGACACTTCCTAATTGAAAATGAATTTCAAATATGAACAGATAACAGTGAGCTAGTATTCTTAAAAAACGTTCTGGAGATAAATCATTGACAGTGTTGAGATGGATTGAATGCCTAAAGAAATTCCCATTCACAGTAGAACACTGAAAAGGAAACATTGGAAAAAGACATTGGATATAGCAAGAAAAAGATATTTGATCAGCTTGGACTAAGCACAAAAAGAGTCATGATACCTGCTAGCCCATGCATGTTGAAAAAATGGTAAAGGAACTATCCTGATAATTAATTTTACAAACATAATAATACTTTTAAAATGTGATAAGATCACAATATATGGAGTAACAATCAGAGTAGGGATGAGAACACAACAAAATACATAAAAGTGGTTGTGGCCAAAAAAGCAGATGATCAAGAAAAAATCTCAACAATATGTGATGAAGAATACAAACACCTAATAGAGAATCAAAAGTGACAAATATGAGGCTTACTAAAAAAACACACAAATATTTAACTTCAGAGAAATAAGTGTGGGAAAGGCAGTAGGAGAGCCCAAAAGATAGTGACAACAACAAACAATCTAATATGACTACCAGTACAAAGAGTAGCTGAACACATGCAAGAAAAATATAACAATATATTACATGAGCAAATAAGTAACAGGGTCATCTGAAACCTGCATGTGTCACCCACCATGTTCATAAAGCAGATAGAAAAGCACCAATTGTGCAGCAACTTCAGGAAACTTAATAAAATCACAAAGAAAGACACATACTCATTACCACAAATTGAAAACACACTGTATGACACAGTGCAAAATAAATACTATACAGCTATTGACCTCTGCAAGGCATATTGGCAGGTGCTGATGGAACTGAGCATTTATTACTCCCACAAGTACATAACAATTGCTTAAAAAAAATGGACACCATAAAGTGGAAAAGAAAGTATTAGCCTATATCAATGATATTTTAGTGATCAGTAAGACAGTAGAAGAAACCCTGAGAAGCTAGAAAAAACACTCACAATTTAGGAAATGGTCATGTTTAAGAGAAGTTGAAGTAATTACTGTCAAGGATAGTCATTTATAACAAAATAATTGTAATGTCATTAATGGTAGAGGATTTCACAATCATAACAAAATTAGGTGTCAAATAATGATTGTAGAGGATGTCACAAGCATCATACAGCCAATGCAGCAAATTGTAATTGCTAGTGTTCTAGGTGCCTTTAGCACACTCAACCAAGATAAATGAGTCCATTCTGTCAGAGACATCATTTTATGACTTTGTTGAAGTGTGAGAATTTCAAACAAAATAATGCACCAGCTAACATGGTCAAATTCATGAGGATATGTTTAAAGAAGAAGGGTGTGAGATACTTAGACTAGTCTGTAAACTGTCTGGATCTTCCATAGCAAATGCTGTGAAAACCAAGCTCAGCCATTCCAAGATCAAAGATGCTCAACAAATTCCCCTGAAATTGAAGATTCTGGTTGGAAACTGTAGATGGCTGGCAGAGTCCATGTCCAGTAGGATTCAACAGGTTATCAAGAACAAAGGACATTGCATTAAATATTAATGGGCACTGCTTATTGATGTTTTTTCATTTTTATATTAAACTTGTCATACTTTATTATTGTTTCATTTTCAATCCTTCTTAACAATATTTATGTACCCTAGCATTTAATTCTTATCAATTTTAGTAATATGGGATTAAAGAATAGTATTTGGGAAATAAATCAGTCAATTAAAGCCTGAGACATTGTGCTTGTAACTTGTTTTGAAAAAAATTGAAAAAAAATTGTTTGATGCTAAAATTCAGCACTACCTGTACTTTTAGAATAGTTACTGTTCCTCTAAGGTTATCAGGAAATTAAAAAAATTTATATGATTTTTAAACTAGATTGATGATATTTTAAGATTACAGATTTCAACTCAATAAATGAGTGTTTGCTAATTTTACTGAATTGAGGTACTAGCTTAACTAAGTTTACCCATTTAGTACAAAAGTGAAAATTGAATAAAATACCTTAAAGCTTAATAACAATTTTGATAATTTTATTACCAATGCAAGGCATATTTAAGGAAAAATTCAATAAAACAATGAACAATCAGTAATTTCAACTTTTGAGTTTTATTTCACTAATCTAAACCAGGTATTCACTAGGAATTATTACCATTACACATATATAGTTTGATTTAGTGTTTATATAATTTCTTACTAACATTTTTACATGTAAAAGATGTGGATATTGCAAGTGATAAAATCTCCTGCAATTTAACCTAGGAAATTTGATGGTATTTTTGGCAGCTTCACTCATGACTCTGAAAATTAGGCTAAAAATCTTTACTAATCTCAATCATATAAATTACTTAAGCTTGCATCTATCTTAATTAACATAAGAAAGATAAAATAAGACAATGTAAATGAAACTTGATTCCAGTTGTATAACTAAACAAAACACCATGGAGCAATGTGGTACTCTTGCAAAAGTAATTAAGCAGTAAGATAAATATCAGATAAAATATACAATAGAATCATCTAACTTGGATTAAGCAGAATACCAAAAATGTTAATTAATAGTTAAAAGTAAATTTATTATTCAGGCAGAAAAAGTTAAAAGTTTAAAGAAACTAATTTAATTTAAATAAATTGAGAGCTTTCTAATAGTTGACTTTCCTCTATTTTTTCCTTACTTGTTTTTTTCCTTCTGCATTCATCATAAAATTTATTACTTTTCCAAGAACTGAATCAGGTATGCCCAATTTAAATTTCAAATAGAAACCAACCTGCTTTGTAATTTTATCATGGCAAACAATTAGCTTATACATGTATATCTTTTGCCTGGACAGAACAAAGCTCTTTTCATCCTCAACTATTCATCAAAAGGCAAGCAGATTAATTTCATTTGTTACAATTTCTTAATTGAAATGAATTTCATTTTCTTAAATAATGAATTTGTAACAATTATATATATATATATATATATATATATTTCACAACAGAAAATTAGAAGAATATATCATTTACTTACAATAATCAAGGACAGATAATCTGTTTTTATTAATTGTTGCATATATGAAAGCAGTTTTTGTCAACTAAAAATAGGGATAACCTTGTTGAGAATTATACCTTTTTTCTTGCTACATTGTGATAGGGGTACTGCTTTTCCATGCTTATTAAAATTGACTCATACTGAGTCATTGGCAGAAACACATGTTTTGTTCAGCTGATATTCTTATAAATCTCATTCATAGTGTGGTAGTGTAGTCTATTGTAGCATCTGCTACCAAGCATTGACATAGATTAAATTATTCTTTTTTAATCATTGTTCTTCATTCTTAGCAGGTAGGGATGTACATATGTTAACTATTTACTCTGATGTTGTATCTGTTTTGGTTAATCTTCACTTAACTAAATTAACTGGATATGGTTTAGGTACCCTGCCATCATAGCTCTGCTCTGTGATCTGGGTATGGCCTCTGGCCAACTCTGATCTCTAGATCACCTCACCTGTGTTTCCATTGCTGATTAAGTGTTTCCAAGCCTCAGCTCAATGATGTTCTTATGTGTTCCCTATCCTAACTCAGTGTAGTTCTCAATGCTATTTGTAACTGACTTAAACTCAATTTGTAATGTGTATTTACATCACTTCACAACCTTGCAATGTCACTAGCTGCTTAATAATTAGTACTTTAGCTATTACCAAAAACTATTGGCTTTAGATACTTATTTAAAATAAGTTCTATAATAACTTGCAGCTTCCTACCTTACATTTAAATAATGTAATACATGCTCAGTCTATTTATCAGTCTATTATAGGTCACCTAAGTTTATAAGATAAAATAAGTATAACCTACAGTAGGCTATCCAGCCCTTTTGCCAATATCAATTATTAGATATATGTAAACAAAAGAATCAGTGTCCAGTGAAATGGAGAAAAACTCCTATTCATATACCTAACATAAATGCAGGTTCATGGTTCTGATCAAGGACCCTTGAGTTGCTCCTGATATGTGACCAACTTTCAAAAAGTACCTGTTGTTCAAAATTCAAATTTGTATTGTCTTCCAAAAATGGCTAAAAATAATGGAAGCAAATTTGCCCCCTTTGTTTGGTCAAATTCAACAACAAGTACTTATTTGCTATATTAATACTTAGTTGCACTTACAAAGATAATCTGATAATTAAACTTAAATTGGTTCTTAATTAATAATCATAATTCAATCTT
>CABFPE010000109.1:922797-963216 GCA_900660155.1 Hofstenia miamia
CATATATATATATATATATATATAGAATTTTTCTTATTTTAGATTTGTAATCATTTTGATAGCAAAAAATAGGGCATATTTATAATAGTTAAATAGAATATAAAACGATATAGGTCGTGGGCTTAACATAATAAAAAATGGCCGATATTCTAGATTAGGCAATTAAATTCCTTGTGAAGGAAATTTTCCATATCATGCAACATATATGTTTAACTGCATCGTTTAAAATTCTTAAGATACTCTGTAGAAATGTTTCTTTTATTTAAATATATTTATTTTTTAACTTTTGTGAAAATTTCATTTGTATTTGAACTTTACAACAAATAAGAGAATTCTTAATAACTACACTCAAGAATTGACAATCAAAAGTTGAGTTTGTTAAACTCAATAGTTTCTTTTTCAATGTTTCAGTTTATTTAACCGATCATATAAATGTTTTACATTGAAATATAGGAGTCTAACTGAAAGTTATATGAAAATTCGAAAAAAACGTTAAATTAGCGCCAAATCGTTAGGAAAGCGATTACACTTAGCGCCAAAATCTTTAATTTTTGAAAAGAATGGTTATTCGCATAAATTATTTAAAAAAATTATTAGAAAGATTTTACAAAAAGATAATATAACAAAGTTAATAACTCAATCATTACAAGATCAAGAAAAGCAAAAAGTATATTGAAAAACGTCCACATATAGAGAGCAAAATTAAGAAATTGTTAAAGAACTTAGTAAAATTATATCAAAACTCATAAGATCAAAAGTTGTTCTAATTTTTCGTTCTTTGAACATACTTTTAATAACAAAGACCACATCTAAATGTAATCTTCAATAATGCATTGAAAGAGTTTTGATAGTATGAAGGAAAACTATACACCGCATTTTTAAGAAACAACATATTTTCTAAAATAAGAAGAAAACTTTTGAGGGATACTTCAACTTTCCCTTGCAAATGAGTTCTGAAAATTGAATACAACTTTCATTCTCATGCACTATAATCATTTTCAAGTGATTCCTTGTACATGACGTATCTAGTCGATCAGAAGAAGGACATACTCTACACGTCTTTTTCACATAGTGAACATTTCGTGGTACCAACTAATCCATTCCTAGTTTGATGAAGACCTTTACCTGCTTGAAGCGTTAAATGTTAATACCAACTCTAATAAAAAGATGATAAAAAATAGCATACTGCAGCATAAAATCTGTTCGAATATTTTCCGATGAAAGTAAAGCGGTTACAATTGTGTTTTCTGCTGACGAAGCATGCCAAAACAGTTCCATGCACTTATCATATGTATGAACTTTCCAACAATTTCACAAAAATCTGATTATGAAAATCCCTTTAACTGTTTTAACTGTTTCACTACCAGAGGCTATTTTTTTATTTTCGCGACACAAACGTCGAGAATCAAAACTGAAAGTAGTTTATCATGGAGTATATGTTTCTTTACTACTTAAAGGACTCTGGGCTTGCCGCAATTTATATTGTTTTAAAAAATAAAATTTGATCAAAAAATGTAAAGTTCAATTTCAACAATTCAATTAATTAAAACTTAATTGAAACAACATTCGAAACTTTAAATATATAACAATAACGTTTTTCTCATTCATACTTTGAAAATATGAAATAATATTACAAGTATAAAAAATATCTCTTAACTTCTCTCAAACGTGTAAGGTAACATTTTGCTAAATTTATGCAGTATTGTAAATCAAATTTGTTAATATACTAATTCGTTAGATAAAAAAAATTTTTACCAAAATTTACATTCTCGCTGCACAGTAGAAAGATACTTTGCAGAAATATATAAAATAGAATTTGAGCAGTAAATGTTGGAAATATTTGAAATGTTCAAATTCATCATTACTTATGCATTCTAATATCTGCACACAATCTTAGCCAATATAATAGGCTAAAACCATGACATTCATATATTAACCAGTTTATTGAGAAATGGGCCACACATGCAGTATATATGCAAACTAGGTCGCTTTGAGCAAAAATATTAAAGCTGTTGACAATGCAGTTGAACAATGACATCAAAGAATTTTATTAGGCGTGAATTAATATTGCGAACATTACTTTAATGTTGAATTGTTAATCCAATTAATATTGACTGAAAATGCATTATTTTAGTAGCATAAATACAATTATATTCTAAAAACATTAAATTCTTACATCTCGATCATCCTGAAGATCAATCATTTATCAAAGACTGCACTTTGCATAACAACATGACTTTTAACTTAGCATAATAACCCTTTAAGTTATTTCATAATGCTTTGACGCTCAACTTCGATTTCGTTATTAAATAAATCTCGATATATATCGACCAGTCCCTGGCAGAAAAAACCGTCCTGTTCCAACTCTGAACATAAGTGCTTTTAGGCATCTCATTAGCACTTAGAATACAAATGACAGTGAATTGTAATTGAAGGTGAATATATAACGAAGGACTCTACATCTTTTTCGAATTCGGAAATTTTGCATCCAAATATTCATTTCAATCAAATATTTTTACAAATGTGCGTTAATTCAATTGATCTAATTTATAATTAGAGGCTTTTTTGTACGAGCAATTATATATTTGTCAGACCTTTAGATGAACACAATATTCGAAATGATGAATCAAATCACTTTTAATTACGCTATCAGAACACATGGAAGGGGATAGAATGCCTCTAATAGGCAAGCACTTTTTTCTCTACATAAAGCATCGCAAAAATTTGTAAAGAAAAATTTTATATAGCAGCAATTTCTTAATTCGGCAGAGAGAAATCAATTGCTGGAATTCCGCAAATCCTAGTCAGGGCGCCATCAGGAAGATAGATAATCTATTCTTGTAATTGACTTAAAGAGCAGCAACCAAAGAAAACAGCATCTTAGGAATGTTCGATTTCTTCGTGATAAGGTTCATTTCAACGTGATGAATAGCAGAAAACCAGCGAAATCACTATAAGAATTTGATATTTGGGGGAAACTTAGAACACTTAGCCCTACCTCATGCATCAAGCATGACAGATGCTAAACTCCCAATACAGATCCTAAATTTGGCTATTTCGATCTTAGTTCAATCTTGAAATCGTGGAGGTGAACGGATTACGAGACATCGACAACTATTTTAGCACAGGTTGATAGTAAGATTTAATTCTTCGCGCTACTTGCTCCACAGGCAATTAGACTAGAAACTATTTCAGTTGTTTATTATCCTCAAAGTCAAATCCAAGTATCTAGATTTTGTAAGAATTTAGGCAATTTGTTTGATCTTTTAGATAAACTGATTTTTCTGAGCTTGCTGAATTCTGACTTAAATTTGGTAGCACAAAGTTCTGAAAATTTCAAAGGATATTAAGAGAGATGCAACACTGAAATGTGTCAGGCAGTTAAGACCAATAATAATGTAAATTGTATATTGTTTTCGTAAAAAGAAACAGTAGAAGGTTGGATAATGCACCTCCCGGTGATTAAGCCGATTTTCTGGACTCAAAATATTGCCTAAATTTTGGGGGTTGGCTTATTTGCCGGGTGCATCCTTAATCCATATTTCCGAGTCATTTCACGTCGGTAATTATTGCAAACACAATATAGTACAGGTATATACTGATATATGCATAGTAGAACACTTTATGTATGAACAATTTAAAATCCAAGAAATGTAGCCTCCGTTTGGTCATCGCACATACTTGAGAACCACAAAATAACTTCCGTGTTCGATAGTTTTCCTGAAATTACACTCGAAAAAAATCATTGTAATGATTTCAAATTTTGGGGTCGGCTTAATCGGCTGTGCTAGCAAAAATTCCTGTTTTTTCGAGTCGGGAATCACCCTCGACTTATTGGGAGAGTAGGTCTAATCGCCTGAATGAAAGTGAAAACTTCAAAATCGCTCAAACAGTTATAAGCTCACTAGCAGCTGCTAACGAATTGTGTGTTTGATGCAGCAAATGAAGCATTTGTAATGCTTAATAATGAAGAATGTTTCATGCAGAATGCTTTAAGGATTGTAGATATAAGCCAGAAAAATAAAAAACAACTATTTTGTTTTTGTGACTATTGTATTGATACATTATTTCCTGTCTTGTAATAAACCTTATTAGGTCCAACTTTCACAGCATTGCGCCACCTCTAAAAATATAACACCGTTATCAGACATCTTAGAGAAACAGTTTTTGATGAAATAGAAACTTTTGAAAGCGTCAGATATACAAAAATCTAAATTTTAAATTAAATATAAAGACTACATGGAATGCATGTCAAAAACTATAAATATACATTAACATTGTAAATATTATCTTTGGTTCACTAATTGTTGTTTTCACAAATAAATCAAATCACAATTGAGCTTTTTAGGCTGTTGGCGCAATGGTTTTTGTGGCATTATGACAAATTACTCAAACACAATGTTTATCAAAAAATATAATGAGAAAATCAACATAGTGAAAGCTATCCATTTAATCATGGCATGATCTGGTGATTTAGAGGCTCTACATGCAGAAATGTACACTGAAATCCAGAAATAATGCAAGTATAATACTTAAAAAATACAAACATTGTTTGTTACTAGAGACCATAAAATACTCATTTTCAGTTTATGCTAGCATTAAATAAAACTATAATGTTTTTATTTGCTTGGAAAATCGATGCTATCTTAAATAGAATGCATTTGAATATCAAAGCCACTAGTGTTTTTTGAAGAACATTACAAGAACAACTTAACTAAAGTTCAAAATGCTTATATAACTTTTTAGATCTCTTCAAACTTTAATTATGTTACTGCTTAGAACAAGAAGCAATGCTTTTAAAAATATAATGTCGTTGTTTGCCTGCTTAATTGGTTAGACTGATTTACTTAACATCAAATGGTATTTTAGATAAACTTCTGAAATAGCAATTACTCTGAAGATGTTGTGATTAGAAGTAAGAAACTTGCAACACCACCCTATCCGGTAGTCAGTTCTCTCCGAGATCCGAGATATCCTGCAAGTTTTAGTTTCAAATTATCTTTGTTTATAAACTGCACGTAAATAATCAAAAACATAAAAATATTATCAAGTTGAATTCAAAACTCAGATGCTAAATTCCTGATATCAAAATTTACTATATTAGAACCATTTATTAGTTACAAGTGCAATGAATCCTAGCTACTGTTGTAATTATTCTGGACCATCTTCTGCTAAATTCAATTGTTTAAATCATTTCATAATTATAGTATTATAAAAAGTCATCTCTAACAAAACCTATGCCAACAGTGCAATCCTTTCTCCAACTGCCGAGCTGGGTTTTGTAAACCAATCAACACAACTGAAAAATTATGGGTTTCTCAATAGCTTTTGCTAGAATTTAACACATGTTCTATGTAGCAAATTGACTGAATGCGCCACCTACGATGATAAAAAATGCATACATCACCACCAGAGATTGACAATTAGTCCGGTCCGAATACGACTCGAAACCAAAATAAAAATCTCAACCCACATTTCTAATATCTATACTATAATTGTTAAATTAATGAAAACTATATATAAATATGTATATATATATATATATATATATATATATATATATATTTAAAATTTACAATTTTTGATATTTTGAATTAATCAGAGTAAAATATTTCTAGACGCTACTTTGTTGGCTACCGGCGAGGAATGTTTTTCTGTGACAATGAGCACGACTGATTTATTTTGTTTTTAATTAATATTTATTGATCTATTAACAATCTAACTACAAGTTGAAACGACTTTGAGTGATGCACATTACAATATTTATCTGCACTAATTTCTGCACTATTTTTACATGTTACTAATCTTATGCAAAAGACATTTTTTTCAAAAACTGAACGCAAACCTGATTCGTACTTGATTCTAAATTGAATGTAGAAATATGCTGAAATTTTAGAAAAACTGATTTACTATGGCATAGCAAAGGTAAAGCAGAAATTCAAGTGCAGTATATGTCATAGAACTTGTCAGCAATTTGCAAAAAATGTAATTTCCATGTTTTTTTATAAATTTTACATTTTTTGTGCTTTGTTTAAATTCAAATATTTTGGTCATCCAATATCTGCTTGCAGAATATATTATAAATTTGGTCAAGCAAACGCAAAGGTTGTGGTATTTGTTTAAATATTTATAAATTTAAAAAATTTAAATTTGGTGTGTAATTTGTAAGCATATCAAGCATGTGTTTTTTCAACATTAAAAAAGATATCCTGAACCATACAGTGTGCTACGTATTGAAAATCAAAAAAGCTGATTTGAAAACTAATAACTATTTACTATATTAACTGTTTTCCCGATGGATCTTTCGAAAATACAGCTAAACTTTCTTATAGCTAATTGTTCTCTAAAAATGAATGGCGAAGTCTTAAGATTATATACTCGAATGAAACCATTTAAGAATAACTTTGTAGATTACTGATAAAAAAATATTACAATTACCAACTTATAGCTGTTAGTATTTAAGTCCCACCCAGGGGCATATTTAGAGGGCCCTTGCGCCTACCCCCAACCTTAAGGGCAGGCCAATTTCAACTCATTTTCATACGAAATTTAAGTTACATATTGCGATTTTAATTAGATTTCAAAATACTTTTTTCGAAATTATAAAGACAATAAAGGTAATGCGATTTCTTTAGTGTTTGAGCACTTTGAAATTTATGCTTCAATTGTGTATAAAGTATTATTATATAAATTTGGATACTCGCAATAACATTCAATAATAATTAGTAGAAATATTGACATACTTGACAAATTCGCTTTGATTTCAATTCACTAAATTTAATCAAATTTCATAATTTAGGTTAAATATTTTATAAACTTTTATCTTTTAATAGAAAAATATTTCTGCATTTTTGTAAAAGTTGATAATTTTATATAAAAACTTTGTCAAGGAAAATACTCTTATAATACTTGAAAAATATTTGACAAATTCTTGGCAAAATCTTAGGAATATATGTAAGTTATTCAATATCTTATCAGGTTTTGCAATTTATGAAGGATGTTTCCAAGATCTTGTCAATTAATGTAGGCTTCATTGTCTAAGGCAATCGGGTGTTTAAATCAATTCAACACAGTCCATTATTAAAACGTTCTTTAATGAAAAAAATTTACTGTACTCAAATTGATGATTTGGTATTATAACAGTAAGAAATATCGTGACACTTGATTTAAATTTAATCAATGTAATGGGATTTTACAAAATCTGAATCATTGCCATTGAAATTTCACAAAATTCATTCCTTTCACTTAAATTTTTAAGCGGATGCAAGCATTTATAAAAAATAATTTGTAGATTAATGATAAAATATAATTAAATGAAATTCTTAGTATACATTCTATTTCAAAGAAAATTTTATTTTAAACATAGGAATAATGTAAAACTACTATTTTTTAAGAATATTAATGCAGTTAACGAAGTATTTTTTTTGGTTTATTGACAAACCTTGAAAAGGGAATTAAATCATTCTTCCAGGCTTTGGCAGCCTCAGATTGCCAAATAGAACTTTTCAATGCGTCTCGCTTCAATCGCTTACTTTTCTTAAAAATGTTGCGGGCTCTCTCATGATGCTTTTGCATTGTTCATTTATTTAATAACACATAATATATCACTATGAGGAAAACAAAAACCGTATATTAAATAAATAACAAAGATTTTAAATTTTGATTAATAGCGTTCAATTTATGCGGGCACTCCGATGTTGAAGTTTTACCTGAAATTGGAAAAGAAGAACAATATTATTATAATTGCAGTTGGGAATTTTTATATTTAGAGTCTTTCTTTGTGAAAAGAGAGTCAATTGTTTAAACTAATTCAGTGCAGTCTGTTTGAAAGCTAGCACATTAAATCCAAACTCCATTATTAGGATGTTCATATTGCTTTTGATAAAAGACAACAAGCTATTCTACAGTATATGTGTGGAAATAACCAACGACATCTAGCGTAATTACATTTATTTGCATTAGTGAGAATAAACAATTTGTCGAAAGTTAATTTTAGAAATTCTGATTTCTTAATTGAACAATTCGTTTTGTTATTCAAGAAAACAAAAAAAGTGGTTAACAATTATTTCCAGTGGACACTTTGAAAAATAAGAGGCCATCAACCTTGTAATTTTGAATAACATTTTTGTTGACATTTTACATATATTATAAATCTAACATTTCTTTTCATTAGTGTCAAAACAAATTTCTAATTTTTCGGTTTGTTATATCAAACGTGTGGTAGAAACCTTTAATATGATCTTCACACTGAAACTGAAAATAGAAAACTCTGTTTTCTTTGACTTGGTCCATTGTTGAATAAAAGAAAGCTTTTTAAATTCCGTCCCTTTTTTCAAAATATCTGCCCGTCTCTGTTTCCTGATATTTACTGTCAGTTATTTTTAGTGTGCTTTCAGCCCACAACAGCACTGCGGTTTTGTTCTAATAATTTCTCTAATTGTGACTTCAAACCAGTGTATTGACAAGCACAATCGTAAAAGCTGCATAAGCGGCGCAAAAAATCATAAAGCGCAAGCGGCGATAAGCGAGAGAAAAGCGCCGCTTAGAAAAAAATTTTGTTAATACCAAAGTTTATTAAGATGAACGCCCGTAGACTTCTTACTAATTTCACAATACTAAATAAATTTTTATATACGAATGGAAACATTCCATTTTCGCATTGTATATTGCTAGTTTTAAGGAAGTGTTACCTCCATTATCGCGAAATTAATCAGTATTTTCAAAATGAATCGAATCTAATATGTTGCAGCTAAAATGGATTGGTGGGGATGCTAGTAAACTTTATTCAATTGTGACTAATTACAAACAGGTAAAACAGCATAATTATAACAAAAGTATTAACGCTTTTTTCTGTGATTGCATAAACATAATAAAAACAGCTTATAATGTTTAATTATCGTAAGCTTAGAAGTGAATGAAAATTTCCAGCTTTTTGTAATCCAGTTTTGGAATGCGCAAGGTTGAGATACTATTACTTTTGTGTGAAAAATTTACAAAGATAAGAATTACAACAGACAAACTATTATAATATATAAAATATTTAGAATCCCTTCACAATTCCCAGATAATGATTCAAATTTAGTAATTCTAACGCCTCGGCTGTTACTGGATCTAGCTTGAGCAATGGTCTGTAAATAAAATATTCATACTTTGCACACGTTTTTACCTGACAAACAGAGGAAATTCTCAAAATCTGTTTCCAAAAATGAAGGCTTGATGAAATTGACAACTAATTATTTGAGGAACATATTCTTTAAATTTAATCTGTTTTCAGTGATATTCTTTGGATTTATCCTTCAGCCAATCAAAATTTTCCAAAAAAGTTCCTATAAATATGAGGAATTGTAGCATTCAACAACACAATGTAATGAATTCGACTGGGGCTTGCATATTTGGCTGGCAAGAAGAGCTTATTTATCTTGCCACAGGGTGGTACACTCTTATATTTTCCTTTGTTGGCATTTTCACTAATATCTTAAGCTTTATTACAATATATTCCATGAAAGTAAACAATTCAGCCACAATATATATTCAAGGTATTTCTACAATTAATATTTAATTTCAATTTTTGATTATTGCTAAAAGTTTTCCTGGGCTTAATTAAATATATATTTTGCAAAGGACTTTGTTAACAGCAGAACATATACGGACATATATATATGTATATATATATATATATATATATATATATTCATATCTTAGTGCATCATAATATTATCATAGTATGCAGACCCTTATTCAGGATAACTTAGGTCCAAAGTTATTTACACATAAAATGATGTATTCTAAACTAATTAACTGCACCTCAAATTATATTTGTAAGAGGAATAGCTCGCGTTTCCTATTTGGCAATTTTTTCAAAATTAGTATATTGGCGTTCAACAGCGTTGGAAAGGAGCCTAATTTTTAGGCCTCCGAGAGCTCCAATGTATTATACTTCCTACTTGGTCATCCCTGAAGTAATACGAATCTTCGACAAATTCTCATACCTTGTTATCGATGATCTACTGCCCCATATGCTGCCACATGATTCCTGTACTCACAATTCTTTCCTCAGTGTTTCCCCTACTACTTGCTCCTGTCCTGCTATTGCCACTGCTTCTACTGCTCTCCTTAGTATAACTTAATTGTAAGGATTTTAAACAGATCTGTTCAAACAAATTATTTAGCTGTCTATGTGCTCCCCGAGGCAAGCAGGGTTAAAGTTACGAGCCGTTTTGTCCTCTTTATCAAACAATTTTCCCTAAGCCTATTAGAAAATTTTCAAATGGTGGGATTTGACCACAACTATTGGTGAGCTTGCTTCCTTGCTGTTGAGGAAATTTGTGATAAGAATTATTCCTGTGTTTGAAATACACTTAAATATTAATTTTTTCAATGGAAATCTGATTTTTGCAAAAAATTCAGATTCTTCTAATACCAACTGTTAGCATAACTAAGCAATCTAAGGCTAAAGCCCAAAGCAGTAACAACTAGCCTAAGCTGTTTGGTTTTCTGTCACTAGCAATAGACCAAGCACAACCCGTCCAGGCGCCCACTGAGCAAAATGAGAAGTTAATGTGCCGTTTAGGAGACTTCCTTATCCAGCTGCTTTTTCAGATTTGCGATAACATTTTTATCTAGTGTCTGGGGACTTTCTAAAATGGTTTAACGAAACCTTAACAAATTGTACGAAATTCCTATGGTAGTTAGGGTTACATTTTATTGAAATCTTGCATCTAAGCATCGAACTGCAATCGAATAATAAGGAATGTTCCAATTTCAAAAATTCCTATAATTCATACTAAGCCATTACAGAAGATACACATCTTACAAAATATGAGCTAATTTTATTTTTTGCATATCAAAATACAGTAACGTAAATTAGGACTTAATATGAAAATTGACCTATAAGACTGAATTTTGGCAATAGTTAATTTCATTCGATTTCTGTGGCCGGCACATGTCAAACATTCAATTAATGCCATTACATTTAATGAAATATATCAGAAATGAATAAGCCAAAATGTATGCACGCTAAGTTTCACACTTGAAGGAAAGCACAATTATTTAAAATAAATTGAAGTGGTCAAAATATTCGAATTTAGTGTTATGTCTATTTTTTAAATTTTGTACTAGGGAATCTATTAAATACATGTAGTATCTATTATTTTGCTAAGTCAATAGTTGAATCAAGGGTAGATTCCAAGCATGAATCTACCTGACCCAAACGAATTTCTATACCCAACCCGAGCATATCTAAAGTTCTGTGGTGAAATTTGAAGGTATTTTGAAATATTATTTTCTAATACATACTGCTTTCTTAGTTGCTCGATAATTTTAATAAATTTAAGATATTTTAGCTTTGGCAATATGGGACAGCGCTTCTATTCTGCTAGATGGGCCTGTTGATGTTTCTCAAGGAAAACAGTTTCTTGATTGGAGTTTTCCTAAAGCTTTTCTACTTGAGCAAATCGGTAACAGTAAATTTCATTTTTCAGAATAAAATATTGTTTTTTCATAAATTGGATTAATTTTTCGTTCTAGCAACATGCTGATTAGTTCACAAATATTTTGGTGATACATTATTATAGGATCTTAAATATATAGTTTTTGTTTGATATATGTAAGCATCAGAGCCTGTAAATGGGTCGAAATTGGCAAACAAATTTTGGCCTAATCCAAGCTCTATGAAGTTTTGGAAAAAAATTTACCCAAATATTGTCCAAATAAAAGTTCAACATTTTTGCAGCTGTTTGCTCTTTGAAAAATATGTATAAACAAATTGAAAGGGTAACTGGAATTCAAACATATTAAAGAGTAAATTATAATGTTAAGCACTAAATCTTTTTATCCTGAAATTTAAAAAAACAGAAATAAAAAACATCTCTTTTGCAAATGTGACTGCAATATCTCTTTCAATGATGCAGTCATGATTCACATTAGTTGGAAAAAGTGAAGAAAACTCATGTGTATGTTTTTATGGTTTTTTATTTCTTCAGACAACCTATTCCTGTTTGACTTGTATTTAAACATTTGGTTTTAGATCTACTTTATAGTGAAATTTTTAAAATACCAATTTTAAAAATAAGGCTTAAATTTTGGAATGAAATATAGTATGAGTTCGCCTTGCAAGGATCAAACAAGCATTGACCAACAATGTAAACCAGGTATAATTTCCTTTAAGTTTTTAATTCAGACACGAACGCCTGCTTTAATTTTTTTCAATTTTTGAATAATTATTTAATAACTATTGTAGCTGTTGATCATGAAATCCCAAATCAGTTCAACGCTTGGAAATATCATAAGATACAAATCAATCTAATCTGCTTATTTTGTTATATAATTTTTTCGTCAATCATAATGTGAAATTTTTTAGCTTTAAATTGACTAACGGAATTATTCTTTATATGTGAATGAAATATTCTTCTTCAACTAAAATTTAATTACGAGGAATAACATATGCTTGTATATACTTTTTATTAACAAAGTAAACAGTAGCTGAGTGTAGCAATAAATTATGTTGCAATAGTTAAACAAAGAGAAAAAGACAATAAATTGTTATAAGTATATCAAACCTAGATGCTTGCAAAAAGTAAATCAACAACAACACTGTTTTTAGATGCCAGCAATGATTGGGCTACTACAGGCGTTGCTCATTGGATCGTTGTTGCTATTAGTTTTGATAGACTTGCAGCCGTTTATTCACCCATCACATACAAAAATTACTTTTCTAATAGAAAGTTTGCTGTGAAGACTGTAATAGCTGTGATTGTATTTAACTATGTCACACTCGCTTTGCCCTCTATGTTCGCTCTTCATAACTGTGTTAATGGAATTTGCCGGCCAAAACCGGCTTGGGAAAAAATCCAAGTCGTCCTCATATTAATTTTTATACAAGGGATTATCCCTATGATTTTAGTTATAGTGTGCAACTTTGCTATTGGCATAAAACTGTCTTTGACTGGAGATGTGGCGTCAAAAGCTAAGAACAGTAGTGTAGATAGACTCTTATTTATCGTATCTGTCAGTTTTCTTATATTGGTAACAATGTCAGACGTCTCTTACTATTTTGCACACTTTTCTTCTGTTGTTAAGAAATGCTCTCTCCTATATGCGCTATTAGAAATGACCGAATATGTTACTATTGTCACAAATAATGGCATTAATTACTTCCTGTATATTTTACTTGGAAAAGTCTTTCGAAAAAGCTTCTTAAAGCTTTTCTGTGGATGTCGGAATCAACAGAAAAAGTAGCAAAGAGTTCCTAATCTGATATATAAGACGAAGCAAAGCAAATTTAACTAATTATCCGAAGCATGTTGTTTGGACTGCCTTCAGCTGCTAAGTAATTGCTAAGATGTGAAATCACTGCAGCAAATATTTTATAATGTATTCATTCTTATCTATGTATTCTAGTTAGTTATATTATGCAAGGACATTGTTAAAATATTGTAAAAAATATTTTAGAGACATTGCAAGAATAGCGATTTAGTGCAAATTTTTTCATGCATTTCTTTACGAATAATAATAACTCTTAAATAGCTATATTTTGTCTGTTTCTCCATTATAATTATGTTATTGGCACAATTACAAATAATATATAAATATATATGTATATATATATATAAGCACATTATTTAAGAAATTATAAATATGCACCACTATAATACAGAAAACAGACAAATTACATTAAAATAATGAAAGATAAGAAGAATATATATGTAGAATCTAATAAAAAAAAGTTAGGCACAATTTTTGAAAAGTCAATTTATATTCTAATTTGCCCATCCGCTCAGATTTTTATTTTTGCCTAATTTAGACATAAATGACTGTTTCCAAAATTCTTTGAGTATATATTATTTATGCTCCTCTTAGTTCTTTTATTTTGTTAAAAGAATCTTTCCCGAGTGTTATTTTCATTGTTGAAATCATTTCGGATACTTGTAAATATTTTTTATGATTTGATATTTTGAAATCTAAGATGGTGAAAACATAGCAAGCTTGTGCATTAGTTGTCTTGTTCCATAATTGCAGTTGTTAAATAATCGACCTGTTGAATACTTCATTTAACTTCTCCAGCTGCAAAATGGACATATGTTTTAATAATGCACAGCCATAATTATATTTGCTTAATACTAATGCACTTAGAAGTGATTCATCTTTTGAAATCTTGATAATGTGTTTTATATGAAATTTTTAAGCATGAAAGTCCTGTCAAACTCCACGCCCAAATATTTTATCTCGATTGCTTGTTCTATTTGAGAGTCTTTTACTTTCACTTAGATTTTGTTTGTGATTTGCTTGAATTCGTTGGGATGAAAGTTGATGAAATGTATTTTATTTATATTAATCAATTTGTTTATTTGAAAATATTTGATGATGCAAGTTATTGGTTGATTTTAATGTTCAATAATTTTTCTAATAATAATAATAATAATAATAATATTAATAATAATAATAGGTAGAGGTGGTCGACTTTAAAACCAGTCTCTAAATATGTAGATGAAATAAATCATGAAATATTTGAATCGCTGTGGATAAGAATAAATCAATAGAGAAGTGTTTCCAAAAAGAATTGATAAACGTAGCTTATAATCCAAATAAAAATTATCTAGGTGAATATCTAAATTATAGTCAACGAAATATCTGAAATATGTAATAGTTATAATTCCCTAAATATATTCAGTGGTTACTTTATTATTATGAACGAAATTCTATAAATAAAATGTTTGCTACTTGTAATCTTTGTTGTGCAAATATAGTTTGTCCAACTCGTATGAGCAATTGATTACTTTTTTACTAATTCAAATGTTTCTTTCAAATCCTTAATGCTTGAATCATTTAGTGATCAGCATGCACTCAGTGTATATACTAGTAACAAAACCTTTAAAAGGAAGCAATCTTCAAATTGCAATATATTTAGTTCTTCTAAGCATGAAATAGAGGGATTATTTTCATAAATTGTGTGGTACATTGAAATCTACTCAGATAAAAAAGTTGCTTGAAGAAAGATTATCGACATCTCTAAATTATTTAGTGTAGAATATGATGTACTCATAAGTGAGCTATAATGGGTGGATTGTAAACTAAGATAAATAATGTAGAATATTTTTCAGACATAGAAACGGT
The DNA here is from genome assembly GCA_900660155.1 of Hofstenia miamia. Classification (NCBI taxonomy): domain Eukaryota; kingdom Metazoa; phylum Xenacoelomorpha; order Acoela; family Hofsteniidae; genus Hofstenia; species Hofstenia miamia. The sequence goes on from CABFPE010000109.1 coordinate 937,909, forward strand.
TGAAGCAACAGAAAATTCACATGATTTTTTCTTTAAAATCTTCATTTATTATATCAAAAGAGTTCATACAGCCAAATAAAAGTATGTATGTTGCGATCTGAATATGAAATTACCACAAAGTTCATGTTAAGATATATCAGAATGAAGTGAAGTTTCAACTAGAAAAACTGTTGAAATTTGATGTAAAATAATTAGATTAACTAGTTTTGATCAGCACGTTTTGAAGGACTTAACAGCGATTGAACATTTAATAAAAAAATAGGAAGTATCTCTTGGAAAAATAATTTTAGATTTCCTATTTTACATTTTTTTTTATTTTTACCTTCTAAAAAATATATTAGTTAAAACATCATTAATAATGTTTTTAAAATTTTATAATTATTACTTCCACTATCTAATGTTAAAATATATTTTTAACTATTTATCTTATGTCTTAGGTGCAAAAAATAGAATTAATTATCCCAAATAGCAGTTTATCAAGAAAATTATGAAATAACATCATTTCAAAACCATTCTTTCTAAGCACCATCTATCAGAAAACAAAAAACATCATCAATTCTGATTCGCTGTTCCTTCCTCTTTCAAATGATCTACATATTATTTTAATAAAATTTCCTAAGGTTTTGCAAAATTCCATTTATCGATCTGCAAAAATGTACTTTTATGCAAGGTCAGTGACAAAATCTTTTTGAAGAACATATTTTTCAACACAAGGAAATTGCATCCTAGAGGGTCACCTGAGCAATCCATTCAATCCTTAACTAAACTATAATATAAAATGATTTGAAGACGAGAAATTAATTTTTGTGCTCATATTCCGTGACACACCTCAATAGTGCTATTTTGAATAGTTTTTCCAAGCACTTCATATGATGGAATGGTCCACAAATGTTGTTTTACTGTGACATAAGCAGAATTTGCTATTGATTAGATCAATTTGGTTTTTATATCTATTATTGTTGTTCTTACTTTTGCTGAATAGAGATAGTTTAATATACAATTTGCTTTGAATTAATAACTGTGAAATCAAATAGATTATCACATTTTAATAACTAATATGTGATTTTTAAGAAAGTTTCATGCTGCTAGCTTTAGAGAATCATTATATACTTGGCTAAATACTAAATTATTGCTAAAATTTTAGTCAATAATGTTAAAGAATTTTAAAATTCTTCATCCACCCCCTGAATACATGTCGGAGACTGTCCAGTGATGGGATTCAAAATTTTAAGAACCGGTTCTTTTTTGTGTCGTACTTACTAACAACAAGTTCGCTCATTTCCTTCTAAAACTAATTATCTCATCATCTCTACTAAATTGAAAAATAGAGTTGATAATATTAATATACGATACAACAACACGATAATAAATAACATTGAGAAAACCAAATATCTTGCAGTTGTTATAGACAACCAATTGACATTTGAAATTCTTATTAATAATCTTTAGTTTAAATTTTTTTAGTAAGAATCCTGTTCAAGTTAAAAAAACATTTCCCCACAAAAGCCCTAATGCATTTATATTATAGAATATTCCACTCTCAACTGTTGTATGGGTTACCCGTCTAAGGAGCAACATACTCATTATACATTAATTGAATTAGAATATTATCATAAAATTTATCTTGTGCAGCTATCAAACATTTATTTTCTTCAAAAATGAAAATGCACGTGTCTCCAACTGTGCTATATTCGAGATATCCACTTTTAAATAATTCCATGTGGCTAATTGATTGCTATCATATTCCCTAACTACTTTGTGCTTTAACCTTGGATCATCAGCACCTTGGTTTATTCTTAGCCATATTTTGACAAAAAGACTTGCATTAATGTCTCAAAAGGGTAACGAACAAGGTTAATTGTCGTCAAATTTGCTGCATTTTCAACAGTAAGGAGATTTCTCTTGTCTGGGTAAATATGATTCATTCTGGAAAAATCTCTTTCTGCTTTTACAGAGCTGACAGCAATATTGTTTATAATAGCTTTGGCTTTTTGAAGACTTGAAATTTTGCAGTACACTTTCCACATAATCACGGAAAGCATTGATAGAAATTTTGTATTAAAAATGTCACTGAATCTATACAGTTTTTCTTCTGCAAATGCCAGAGCACAACAACTTTCTGAATATTCCAGGTGTCTGGCTCTAACAAATTAATCACTTGAAAAAATTCCATGCCTTTCTGGGCATTATTTTTGTTTTTGATGTCAAATGTCCATTGTATCTATCAAGCGCTTTCACATGTTTTCAATTGTAACCTCGAGCAGTTTTTTCGAAGAAGGCTACCAAATTTATAGCTTTCTATAAGATGGATAACTCTACCAATATTTCTAATTTGACTAATGAAAATAGTGTATATTTTGTCCATAAAAGTTTTAAAGTGGTTTACTTGCTTTATACAAATGACAGTGTCATCGAAAACTAGTTGCAAGCAATGACTTAAGCAATGCCAAAGAAAAATATTAGGGAAACCATTTTTTAGTCTTATGACTACTCCAGATCTCCGACAAAACATTAAACTTGCACCATCTGAGCAAAAAGCGATTAGATGAATTTTAAAATTTTCTTTATCGAATAAACATGTATGGATTTCTTCTGCTCCGTGTCATCCCAATTCAACCAAATCCAACAAAAATCATTGGAGAAATATTGGAATCCCCGATCTTTATAAATATTAAAATGACGGGTTTAATTGAGACGGTTGATTTTTTAGAATAATTCTTTTCTTATTTGTTTGGCAATGTGGCCAACTATTTTCACAGCAGTTTTGTGAGAATGAAGGCTACACCAATGTCTACACCATTTTTTGTTTGCAGCTCAATCTCATGATCAATATCACAAAATGAGCGGCTTCTTTTTGCCAAACTGTACACCGTATTAAAAACTTTAATCATAAAATCAATATGCTTCTCATTTAAGTTATCAATGCATTTTACCATATCATTTGAACAATCCTTTAACTGCTAAACGTAAAGATGGTGCACTTGTGACAAGGAGTATAAATTCATCTTATTTTTAAAGAATGTTGTTGAACTTCTTTATTCCGTCCTGACGCTACAATTCTGCAGTTAGCCCATTCCATTGACAAGTGAAGGCCTTTAGCATGTACTGATGTCGAAGCAAATCTGCCACAGTGGTCACAACCAAGTTTTTTATCGCGAAAGATTAATCCATTGCTTAAAACTTTTCAATTTATTTATTCTCCAGCATTCTGGAAGGTCTGAAACTTCACTTGTCTTCCTACCATTACTTTTCAAGCATCTGATTCTTGGGTAGTAATATCATAATGAAATGTTTTTTGTTTATTTTGCGATGCACGAGTTCCATCAACACTAACTTCAGTTCTTATAGTTTTCTGAAAGCACTGTAAAATATTTTGCTGCCCTTTCAGTTTAGGATGCAGCTTTACAGTGTTGAATTTAATAAGACTATCTCACTATAGAAAGTCAACTAGTCTAAATAATGTGTTTAATTACCTATATTATTGTTCTTTAAAAACTGCAAAGCAAAGTACAATGTAACAAACAATGCTAAACTTACCTAAACTATCTGCTTTATTTGCAAGTTTTTGTAAGCAAACCTACTGACTTCTAGGCTAATTCAATGTCTATGAAGTATTAAGTGTCTTAAATGCTTTGTTCTGCGCACCACACTTCTGTAGAAATTTGGGGTTTGTTTTACGTCACAATGCTACCAATTACTGAACATGTAGTTTTAAACCAGCTTTGAATTTTATATTTTATTCCGTAATAACCGATGAGCCTTAAAATTCTGCAGTTGAGGTGTAAGCTGAAATATTTTTGGCGGACAGGCGGCTGACAAACAAAGGTCTAATGTTTGTAAAACAAAGCGAGAACGGGTTCGCTGATTATCCTGACATTCCAAGAACGGGCTCGCGCGAACCCTTGCGAATGTTATCAAATTTCGTACAAAAGTTGACTTCATAAACTGGAGTGATACATGTTATATAATCTGCAAAATTTGCTATAGAATTACCCTAAGTTACTGATTGAAGATCAGATAGATAGAATACAAAAGCAATGGATTTAGTAGAGACCCTTGAGTTACACAATTAAAGATGTTGAATGCCTTATTAAAGTAAATAGAGGGTCTGACTCGAAAAGTATGGTTCATGAGATAGTCTCTATTAAATAAATCAAATTTCTAGGTAGTTAGAGATTTCATAAACCCTTCAATAATAAGTCATGTGATGAGCTAAACGCCTTGCTGAAATCGATGGTCAGCAGAATACCACCAAACGCTCGTTATTCACATGATTGGAGATTTCTTCAATAATTGCAAGACATGTAAGTGCAATAGTAGTTGAAAATCTACTAACGTAAGTTAATTGATGTTTGTCTAAAAAAACACTATATCGGATTTAGCATGCTTTAGTATAATTAATTCCAAAATTGTAACAAGAATAGGCAAGAGATACTGGCCGTAAATCATTGATTGTGGAGTTTGTGATTTTGGTAAATGCGATGATATAACTTTAATTCCATGAGCAAAGGAACTTATGTTCTGTTGAAAATATAAAATAAGAACTTAATTAGGAAAACAATAGATTTGGTATAAATTCTTGAAGGTATGCCGTGATTACAAACATCAATATTTGGAAGAACCTGAAGTATTTCATGGGATGTAGCAGAGAAGTGGTAGTTAGACTTAGGATTAGTGAATTCAGATGATAAGGAATCTAACCTGTAATCGGATTGATTTTGTGCCATTTTCACAAGAAAACGATTTACCAAATTGGTTAATGGTATGAAAAGGATCACTAAGTGATGCAATAATTTTCACTATACCATATTCTTTTCCAGAGCCATTTAATTCATTAACAACATTCCACATCTTATCGCTCTATTTGCACATTTCATACCAATTATGTTTGAATTTCAACATATATATTATATATATATATATATACAAAAGAATTCCTAAATATAATATTAGTTTATTAAAAATTGATAATAAGTGAAAATATTATTATATAAATGATTGAATTTACACAATTTTTTTCTAAAATCATATTATTAGGTTCATTTAACAATCTGAGAAACATTATCTTCAATTTCTCGCGTATGAAAGTTGCAATGTTAATACATTGCTGAGAAAATCAAATAATAAATTATGACGTTTTGTTATCACCTACAAAAGTACCTAGGATCAATTCCTGCCAGGAAAGTTTTGTCTGACATTGCACTATTACATATTTTGTTGTTGATCTCTTAAAGAACTTGCAAGAATTTTCAAAAATTTTATTCACGAAGTCCATTTTTCAATAGAAAAATTGGAAGTTTCAAACACGTTTTACAACACAACTTATTAATCTATAAAACCATCTATGATGATTAACCCTTCTTGTTTAGATCACAATATTTCATTTTGCTTTAAAGTATGTATTGAACTTGCAATTTGAATTATCGCACAACTCTTACTTGAACAAATCAATTTAGGTTTCCTCCGCTTAGTGATGTGCAATTACCTTTAAACAGCCAGGGGATTTTTGAAAAATTGTCATGATCCTATAAAAAAAATTTTAAACGTTTATAACTCAAAAACTATTAAGAGTGTGCTCAATCTGAAAACACCACATGTTAGAGGACTTCTGGTTTTGCGAATGGCACGCCTGAATGGGTTTGGAATATCTTTGCACACATCAAAAATTATTTTGCGTTATTACCGAAATAAGAAATTACGCTTTTAACGAGTATTATTATCTCTCTGATTCAAACATTTGTTATTAAATTTTACCGAATAAAAGAAGTAAGTAAAGTAAACATGTAAACTACATTAATGTGCTATTTCCAATGTCATGTATGCTAATTAAAAAAACAAGTATGTAAACTAAATTAAGCCACATAAATAAGCAAGTCCCATACATTAACAAAAAGCAAGTATGTAAAATAAAACAAAATATTTTTGTTTGAAAATACTTATTATGACTTTTATCGAAGAAATTTAGCAATAAAATATAATTCCAAATACGTGAATTTTTTGCATATAGAATTTCAATGATCATTCAATTATTATGTAATAGGTATAAAAAAATTGGCTACATTTTAAAAAATAGATTACAAACAAATGTGTTTGCAAACATTGCATATTCCAATGACGTCAGAGATACACCCCCCGCCAATATACATGGCCAATTATTTATGTAATATGTATAAAAAAATTGGCTACATTTTAAACAATAGACTGCAAACAAATGTGTTTGCCAACAAAACAGAATATATTCCAATGACGTCAGAGATACACAGACGGCTAATATAAACAATTATATCATAGCCATTCTCGCCAAGGTCAAAAAGTCAAATATGCTACGTACTTCACTCAGTTTTATTCTACTAAGGTATCATTAGTATTACATCGAAATGACAATATAATGAGCAATTTTTTCAATCAATTATGTATTATCTGATAAACATGACACTTCTGCATTTATAATTTCATTTGATAGTCATATTTCAGTGGTGTAAGCAAGATGTTGGTGAGACAGCAAGTTCAGGTCATTGATTAATTTTATTCTCTGTTTTATCTTTTATACTTCTAGAACTGCGTAGTGAGTAAATGCATTTTTAGTTTAACATTTTGCGAAATTAGATTTGATATAGGTACAATCATATCTGTACATAAGTACATATAGTCTATCTTGCAGCTTTTTTACAGTTCAGGAATTGTCTTAGGTTTCGTATATTTAATGAATTGTTTTCAAATCCTTCTGGTATCATTTTATATTCTGTTTCTTTGACAAATACTTTTTGTTTTCATCCAATTTAAAATCCCGATTATGCTTTATTACAATAACCTCTAAGTTTATGAGCACTGGTTAAAGTATTTCTCACTTCCCAATGCCTTTATAATCTCAGAATTATATTATGCACTTTTTTAAAACCTTCTGAAATTTATATATTCTTCTAAGGTCTTTAATTATTACAGAAGAACTACCTGAATTGCTAAAAAATATCATTAACAGATGTCTCATCTTAATAAAAAATTACTTTAGCTGCGGCTTCAAGAATTCTATTAATTTGAATTCATTAGATTACTTAATTGTCATCACTAGGACTATAATTGTCAAATAATTTGAAGTTGTTTCTATTTTACGGAATGCTTAGAATTGGAGTTAATCGACTGTTATTTTGCTTCTTATATACATGAAGTTTCTCCATTTCTTTATTTGGACTTGCAATCATTTCTTCAAGTGTTTTGATAAGTTAACTGTCTTAAACGAATAATTTTCTTTTAATAAAGCATCAAAATTTCGATCAACAGAATTTGAAGATAATATAATAAAATATTTGCTATATAATAATGCAGGAATGGACCTGTCACTTAATGCGGATGTATAGTATAAAATTGTAGGGAGAGCTCAGAGGCATCTAACTTATGTAATATAATGACTGCAGACTATTACAATAAGGATATTAGCAGCCCTGAAACTTCATGAGTCTAACAAACATGACATGACAACAATTATTGATAATTAATAAGTAAATAAGCATTCTCTGTTTAGTTTCTAAAAGAAAATCTCAGACTATTGTTCACTAAATTCATCCTGGCTAACTCTGAAGTGTTATCGTAAGTAATATTGATTGGAGGTTAAAATAATTTCTTTTGAATAACAAAAATAAAAGAAAGCAAAGTTCGTGATGTCAACATGGTTAATGTTCCATCTGCTTTTCTATATTTCAAATAACATATTTAATTGAAAATGGTGCTCTCTAATATGTCCTGAATTTGTGTTCAGCTCAATAAACTCATTTGTAGTCTCAGATATAAGCTGATACCTAGAATTGCCCGATATTAGGGAAAGCCATAGGCATGATTTAATGACAGTGTAATAATGAGTTGAATTTCCTATATGAGTTGAAAGTTAATGTCTTTATACCCTATTTGTATGCCTACAACTACCCTATGCAACTCTAATATTGATTTACAAAAAACATTGGATGCTAGTAAACAAAGGTTCTGGAATTATCCATGAACCATTATCAGAAACATTATTGAATTAGCTTAGATAAAGAACTTTCAATTGCTTAGATCTTCATTTAAATTAGCAATACACTTCAATTTAAGTAAGTATCGTTCATGATAATAGAATCAGTACCAATCGGCCTCAACCAAATCATCCTTGGTTGAAATTTTCACCCTTAATCCAAGTAAAAGTATCTCAGTTGACATTTAACTGCTTGAGTGTTATATGGAATTGTTAATACAGTTTTAGCTTAATTTACAATGGTGCTAAATGTGATAATTTAGTATTCAAACTATGTGTATGTAAAACTCCCTACATGTTTAAATACTATATAGAACACATGTTAAAAGTTATAAATATACAATACAATTATAAATATTAAAATTTCTATGGATAACAATTTGTTGTTTTCACAAATTAATCAAATCGCACTGTATGCTTTTAAGCTGCTGCGATATTGCCCTATCTGCATTGTGCCACATTATTCACACACAATTCTTAAGGCCAAGTAAAGTGAAATAATCAGTCAATGAAAGCGATCCATTTAATTTTGGTATGATCTAATAAAAATTAGCCATAAAAGTTCTGAAATGATGATAGTATTATATCTAAAAAAGATAAACATTGTTTGTTACTAAAGATAATAACTACACATTTTCAACGCATACTAGCAAAAAATAGAATAATAGTGTTCCTAAGTGTTTGGCAAAAAAAAACAATATCTTAAATAGAGTGCATTTGAATATCAAAGTCATTAACATATTTCAATGAATATTACAAAAACAGCTTGAATAAATTTCAAAATTCTTATATCATTTTCAGAGATCCATTTAAACATTAAGTATGTTACTCCTTGAAACAAGAAGCAACGCCTTTTAAGACATTTAATGTCAATATTTCCCTGATTATTTGACTAGACTGTTTATTATCACATGATATCTGAGACAAATTTCTGCGTCTTTCTTAAAGCAATTGCGGTTTCTTAATATTGTGAAGTTCTTATGATTGGAAGTTAGACATTTGCAGCAGCACACATTTTAAGTCGATCCCATATTTAGTTCTGGTCGAGATCAAATAGCTTTTTTCACTGTGCTGCTAGTCTCAGTTTCATAGAGTTACTTCTGATCATGAACTTCAAGAAAATACGGAAAACAACAAATATTATCAAGTTAAATATGAAATCCAGAATTTTGCTCCTGATATCGAAATTTGTGATCTTTGATGTGACACTGCTCACGTAGAAATATTTATTACTTAATTGTATGTGCCAAGATTCCTCGCAACTGTTGTAATTTTCTGGACTACTTCGTTACTTAGTAGAATTATTGGACTAATCTCATAATTATAGTATTATTAAGCGTCATAACTTTAACAAGGGCTTTGCCAACATTGCAATTCCTTCTCTAATGGCTGAACTGAGTTTACTGAGACTGTTAACACAACTGAGAAATAGCAAAGTAATTATGGGTTAATCAATAGATCTAGAATTAAGCCCTGGCTCTATGTAACAAATAAATATTTACCTTAACCTGCCTATCATCCATTTTAATGAACTGTTTTTTCACATTTACAAAGAAATTTCTCCAAACCTATTAGAAAACTCGAAAATCGTAATGCATGGACAGGTCTATTGGAGAACATGCTTTAATGCAATTGTAGAATCATCACCCAGGCCAAGATGTGCATTAATTCAGACTCATTTACTGACATTGAACTACAGTTTCTTTCAAGCAGGGTAATGTCTAATTAACTTAACTTTCGTTGTCTCATGTACACTGTTTCTCTATCTTTATACTAAACTATATTTAGCATCCATATAAGTTAAGAGTAACAAGTAACGGCCATGGTTTAGTTAACTGTATGAGAGAGACTCCAGTTAACAATGGGCCCACTGCCCGAAGCGGTATCTGATCAAGAAGCTATCCACCAAGCTGCAACAGAGTGAGGTTCCATCCATCGATCGATCAACTCAGCTCATTCTCAAGGAACTATATTTATTAGGTGTACCCTAACTATGTGATAATAAAGAAATGACACTATTCGACTTAATAGCTCATTCTCGTTAATGTGTAACCGAAACAATATAATTACGCAACCTTTCAGTGACACTAACTGCTGATTATAAAAACTAGTTAATAAATAAAGCAGCAGTTCCCTACCTTACATATAGTAACAATTTAATAAAATCACTGAGTACTGACACTAGCTGCGACGAAATAAAGAGTTAAAAGCTATCTACAGATGATAGCAGCTTCGTAACCTACGGTAAAAACTAGATGTAAAATAATATATACAAGGCCATTTTCAGTCTCGGTTTGGGTCTAATACTGTTAGTAATTTGGATCTAAAATAAGATAATTAATAACTAACATTCCTAAAGTTGGCGATCTCGCCTTATTGCGAATTTGTTACTATATGTAGCTCCGCAAGCAATCGATAGCCAGCTAGGCAATAAGTAAAAAAACTCTTACACCTATACATAACTTAAATGTTTGATCCGATCTAGGCAACAACCATTCTAATCCCTCGCAACAGCCTATTGATCGTTACAAACATGAAATGCCTAGCTACGCATTTTAATAAATAATCAAACCGCTAAAAGATAAGTGAGTAATAAGGATTTTATTCTCTATCAACCTTTCTTTTTACATGTTGCATATTTATAGCAAAGATTTATAAACATATTTATCATTAAACAAATACCTGTCACCAGTTTTGTGTTGCCAACGTAGAAAAAGTTCTGCGTTAATATGGCGGTGTCAAAATCGACGTGGAGCTTTATTGTCCACATGTGATTTGCCAAAAGTTAAGGTGACAAATAATTGTTTTACAAAATCATTTACAAATTCAAATCACATGACTTGGTTTTTTGTTAATTCAATCAAGTACAAAATTAATGAAATCAATTGATGTATGATTCGATCTTAGTTTCTCTTCTGTAATTTTGTTCTTTGTTGGATTATGCTACACAATGTTGAAAATTTCTATTAAGCGTATTACTGTAGCTGAAGTTGAGGTAAATAATAAAAATTTTTCCTTGAAAATTTCTAATTTTTGAAAAAATTAAATTCTCTCCATGACTAATATTCAAGTATTTCTAAAGTTTTGAGTTCATGGAAGCAACAAAGAACTTTGACTGTTTTTTGATCAATGGAAAGATATCTCAAACCCATTGAGGAGTGCTGTGCACAAATGCAGTCTAAGGTTAATTTTCATTGCCTGTTACCTGCATCGCTGTAGAAATTATTTATGCATTTGTAGGCATTTTCACTACTTCAGCGTGTAATTTCGGTTCAATGTTATAACACTGAAAAATATTTGTAATACATTTCCCAAATTTTGTTGACAAAGTGAAAGCAAATTCTTAAAATCTATTTGTCAACGAATGGCGGCTTAAAGCAAATCACAATCAATAATTTGAACAACATGAATAAATATTTGTGAAATTTAATCTGTTTTTCAGGAATAATCTTTCCGATATTCTTACAACCAATCAAAATGCTTCAAAAAAATTACTATTAATATGAGGAATTGTAGCATTCAACCACATAATGTAATGAATTCGACTAGAGCTTGCATATATGGCTGGGAAGAAGAGCTTATTTATCTTGCTACAGGGTGGTACACTCTTATATTTTCCTTCGTTGGCATTCTAACCAATATTTTAAGCTTCATCACAATTTATTCAATGAAAGTAAACAATTCAGCGACAATATATATTCAAGGTACAGTTAACATTTGACTTTCAATTTTTGAGCTTTTTTATGGACGCTAAGTTTTCTTTGTTTTTTAAAATCTGTATTTTTAAAAATATATATATATATATATATATATATATATATATATATATTCATCAAAATTCTACGCAATTTAAACTTAATTAATGCACAAATTTATAACAATTCAGAAAATTTTTTTTTCGTTTTAACATTTTTGAAAATGCACAGTCAATACTATTTGGTAACCAAAGGCAATCATTTACAGGAGGGTTTCACATCTACTCCAGGAAGACATGAACTCCAAAGCCCCTGGCCTACGGCCCTGTATGACACGATTATTGCATTAAGGTTAACAATGCAATTTGAGTTTGAACAGAATTGAATTAGCATTGCTGACGGACTAATGCGGATATGCATCCATGCACATATTAATAAATATATTATGCAAATTATCCAATCAAATTCAGTTTAATGCTTATAGGCCTCAATGAGGCAAAAACACTATCAGTGGCTTAAAATAAAAATAAGGCCGGATCGGGCTTGGGCCTAAAAAATCGGTCCAATTCCAACTCTGGCGTTCCATACTATTATCATAGTATGCACCACTATATTTAGCCTAGTTTTGGTCCAATAATATTTACGCATAATTGTGGCAGAATGTATTAAATAACCGCACTTTAAATATATTTGTCAGAGGAATAGCAAACCTTTGCCATTTTGTATTTCTTTCAAAAATAGTATAATGGTTTTCAACAGCGTTGGAACCGAGCCTGATTTTTAGGGTTACTCAAGCTTGAATCCAACTTCCTACCTTGTCAATCCTGAAGTATTACGCTTTGCGACAACTACTCAGACCATGATATCAGATGATCAACTGTCTCCACTTCCTTCTTCCATAGCCTGAGCTCTCCTGTCCTCATGCTTCTTCCTTCGGTGTTTCCTGTTTATTGTTCTTTTCTGTCATTATAAGTGCTTCTATTTTCTTCTTTTTAACATACATAACTTGTAAGGATTATAAACAGATTTGTTCTAACATGCAATTTAACTAAGTTCTGCAATAAAAAAGAAGAACCATAATTTATATTGAAAGAAATTCAATTGATTTCAATGAATATGTCCGTAATAGAAATTTTTAGGCCCTCAGGCATGCTATCTTTATCCGGCCAAACATTTGGCTCAGCACACCAAGATAGATATATTTAGAACTGTATACCATCAGGTGTCGAATTTGCTTTTTTATTGATTTTGAATATATAATATATATAATATAGGCAATGACCCAGTAAACATCAAACTGTCGTAACGACGTCGTTGAACACATAATAACGGCACTAAAACAACAAACTATCAATAAAAATGCAGTTTTTAAAAAATTTATCTTCAAATTGTCCTAATACTAAAATTATTCCTATTTTTAAATATTTTTTGCTAGACCGAATTATATACCGCCACTAATCCGCACTATAAATGCCACTCAAACAATTCAAAACCAATTAAACCCCAATACACCACAAAAACGACGTCGTTACAACAGTTTTATGTTTACTGGGGAGTAATGCAAGTGTAATTTAATAATTTCTGTACTATTTCAGGAATATTTAAACCTCAATAAATTTAGAAATCTATTAATAGAAAGCAGATTTCAAAACCTTTGCCTGATGAATTCTAAGACATTAGGTTGAACATATCTAGTGCATCTGTTATGAAAAAATTATCAATTTCAGGGGTAGTGAATTTCTAAGAAATAGAAATTAAAGAACATAAGCATATAAATGTATGAATTTTGAAAAAAACGCATCTTTATATGTTATGCTTTACTTAACTCCAAATGGTCTATATTATTCCTTAAACTCACAAGCTATTTTGTCCATATTCTCAAACAATTTTCTGTTAGAAAATATGAGAATTTTGGAATTTTGAGACAGCTATGGGATTGTGTCATTAGAATTATTGCTGTGTTTTAACTTCTTTCAATGGGAAATTTGATTTTTGCGAAAATTTAAAATTATTTACTGTTAACCATTAACAAACTGTTTTTCCAAATTTACAAAGAATTTTCTCTAAGCCTATTTCCAAATATGAAAATTTTGGTGCATTGATAGTTCTATTGGGGAACATATTTTAATGCAATGTTAAAAATCTTTTAAAGCTTATTGCTGTGGCAGAGGTTGTTCGAATTTTCAAAAAAGATTTAAATTCTCTCCATACCTAGTGTTTATGTATTTAGAAGGTTTTGAGCCCATGAAGGCAACAAAGAATTTTGATTGTTTATTGATATGTGCAAAGATATTCCAAATCCATTGAGACGTCCTCCATCATGTGGTGTTCTCAGATTGAACACAGCATTAATAGTTTTTGAGCTATAAACGTTTAAATTTTTTTTATAGGATCATGAACATTTTTCAAAAATCCACAGGCTTTTTAAGGTTCAGCTAACAAAGCAATCTAAGGTCTATGGCAGTAACAATTAGTCTTAGTTATTTGGTTTTATGTCAATAGCAATTATTTTCGTATGCCAAAGACTGTTAAATTGGAGCACAATATTTTAATTTTTGACCGTAAATTTATATATTCTTTGTTAGTTGTTCGATATTTTATATAAAATTAAAATATTTTAGCTTTGGCGATATGGGATAGCGCTTCTATACTACTAGATGGGCCCGTTGATATTTCTCAAGGAAAACAATTTCTTGACTGGAGTTTTCCTAAAGCCTTTTTACTTGAACAAATCGGTAATTATGAACTAGAAATTTTTTGATTAAATCATTGTTTTCAGTATAAAATATATTTTTTACATTAATTGGATTAAGTTTGCTTCACTCTTGGAAAATGCTGGTTATTTGGCAAATATATTGTTGACACATTAGTATGTCGCTCGTTATGTAAACGCACAAGAGCTATTGTATAAATTATAAAGGTCTGAAAATGTGCAAAATTTGTTGGCCCCTCCCAATTCAACCCAACGAAACTCAAATTTTAGCAAAGGCATTTGGACCCAATCCAACTTCTAGTGAGTTTTTAATGGGCTTGATTCAAAGTTATGGCAAAATATTAATTCAAGTATGACCAAAATATAATTTTACAGCTCTTTGCCCATAGCATACATACAGTCTGTTCCATAAGTCCTTACGTTTCAAATTATTACTTCATTTAAGCAATAATACAAACAGACATTATCTTATCCAATCAGATTCTGTGCGTTGTTTATCCAATTAGAATCTGCGTGTTGTTTATTTATTTTAATGGGGACGGTACCCCACGCCCCACCCCACACTGCCCACATCACCCGACAATTTCTGAATGACAATTTCCCCAACCAGTGGGTAGGGAAGTTCAGGCCCATCCCATTGCCTGCTCGGTCACCGGATTTAACGTCATGTGATAACGCTCTTTGGGGCATCATAAAGAAACGTGTACTGGCTGAAAAAGCAAGATCAACTCAGGATCTGAAACAGGCAATTAGGAATGCTATTGCTAACTTTAAAATGGAATCTCTTCCAAAGATACATGCACGTACTTTTTGTCAACTACAACTTTGCATTGATATTGATGGGTTGCAAACCGACCCTTACGAATAGCCTATGTACTAGGATTACTTTTTGATGTTAGTTTTTGTTTGTTAAATATAGATGTATTGATTATATTAATGATATTGTTTGTTTATATTATTGATTAAGTGCAGTAGTAATTTGAAACTTAGGGACTTACGGAACAGACTGTATACAAATATATTTGAATGTAACTACAAATTATGCGTATTTAATAGTAAAAATAGTTAAATACTGTAAAAAATTTCATACCATACAAAAACCAAAATAATTAGACAACCAACTGATAGATCTTTTGTAGTTCTGCATCAGCCTACACTCCTTCAAAAACCCAATCATGACACATATTCACTTGAAACATCGACTTAAGCCATTTGCTTTGGCTATGGTTTTCTTTCTTGAAAAAAAATTATTCCCCTGAACTAACTCTAAAACAACCTTTATTCAAACTACATAATTAAACATTTTATTACAACTAGAACTAACTCTAAAACAACCTTTATTCAAACTACATAATTAAACATTTTATTACAACTAGAAGAAACCTAAGTATTTCGTTAAGTTTGTGTGTCATACACTTCTGACAAAATTATTTGAGGGCGATCATGTGTATTCACTCTCTATGAGAATTATGCTTAACTTAAATAAATATTTTTTATTTCTCAGCAACTAAATTTTATATAACAATGAAAGCTCTGATATCAGTCTCGTAATTTGAATAAGGGAGAAGTAAGAAAATAGTTCTCCTCCGCTTAGTGATGTGCAATTACCTTTAAACAGCCAGGGGATTTTTGAAAAATTGTCATGATCCTATAAAAAAAATTTTAAACGTTTATAACTCAAAAACTATTAAGAGTGTGCTCAATCTGAAAACACCACATGTTAGAGGACTTCTGGTTTTGCGAATGGCACGCCTGAATGGGTTTGGAATATCTTTGCACACATCAAAAATTATTTTGCGTTATTACCGAAATAAGAAATTACGCTTTTAACGAGTATTATTATCTCTCTGATTCAAACATTTGTTATTAAATTTTACCGAATAAAAGAAGTAAGTAAAGTAAACATGTAAACTACATTAATGTGCTATTTCCAATGTCATGTATGCTAATTAAAAAAACAAGTATGTAAACTAAATTAAGCCACATAAATAAGCAAGTCCCATACATTAACAAAAAGCAAGTATGTAAAATAAAACAAAATATTTTTGTTTGAAAATACTTATTATGACTTTTATCGAAGAAATTTAGCAATAAAATATAATTCCAAATACGTGAATTTTTTGCATATAGAATTTCAATGATCATTCAATTATTATGTAATAGGTATAAAAAAATTGGCTACATTTTAAAAAATAGATTACAAACAAATGTGTTTGCAAACATTGCATATTCCAATGACGTCAGAGATACACCCCCCGCCAATATACATGGCCAATTATTTATGTAATATGTATAAAAAAATTGGCTACATTTTAAACAATAGACTGCAAACAAATGTGTTTGCCAACAAAACAGAATATATTCCAATGACGTCAGAGATACACAGACGGCTAATATAAACAATTATATCATAGCCATTCTCGCCAAGGTCAAAAAGTCAAATATGCTACGTACTTCACTCAGTTTTATTCTACTAAGGTATCATTAGTATTACATCGAAATGACAATATAATGAGCAATTTTTTCAATCAATTATGTATTATCTGATAAACATGACACTTCTGCATTTATAATTTCATTTGATAGTCATATTTCAGTGGTGTAAGCAAGATGTTGGTGAGACAGCAAGTTCAGGTCATTGATTAATTTTATTCTCTGTTTTATCTTTTATACTTCTAGAACTGCGTAGTGAGTAAATGCATTTTTAGTTTAACATTTTGCGAAATTAGATTTGATATAGGTACAATCATATCTGTACATAAGTACATATAGTCTATCTTGCAGCTTTTTTACAGTTCAGGAATTGTCTTAGGTTTCGTATATTTAATGAATTGTTTTCAAATCCTTCTGGTATCATTTTATATTCTGTTTCTTTGACAAATACTTTTTGTTTTCATCCAATTTAAAATCCCGATTATGCTTTATTACAATAACCTCTAAGTTTATGAGCACTGGTTAAAGTATTTCTCACTTCCCAATGCCTTTATAATCTCAGAATTATATTATGCACTTTTTTAAAACCTTCTGAAATTTATATATTCTTCTAAGGTCTTTAATTATTACAGAAGAACTACCTGAATTGCTAAAAAATATCATTAACAGATGTCTCATCTTAATAAAAAATTACTTTAGCTGCGGCTTCAAGAATTCTATTAATTTGAATTCATTAGATTACTTAATTGTCATCACTAGGACTATAATTGTCAAATAATTTGAAGTTGTTTCTATTTTACGGAATGCTTAGAATTGGAGTTAATCGACTGTTATTTTGCTTCTTATATACATGAAGTTTCTCCATTTCTTTATTTGGACTTGCAATCATTTCTTCAAGTGTTTTGATAAGTTAACTGTCTTAAACGAATAATTTTCTTTTAATAAAGCATCAAAATTTCGATCAACAGAATTTGAAGATAATATAATAAAATATTTGCTATATAATAATGCAGGAATGGACCTGTCACTTAATGCGGATGTATAGTATAAAATTGTAGGGAGAGCTCAGAGGCATCTAACTTATGTAATATAATGACTGCAGACTATTACAATAAGGATATTAGCAGCCCTGAAACTTCATGAGTCTAACAAACATGACATGACAACAATTATTGATAATTAATAAGTAAATAAGCATTCTCTGTTTAGTTTCTAAAAGAAAATCTCAGACTATTGTTCACTAAATTCATCCTGGCTAACTCTGAAGTGTTATCGTAAGTAATATTGATTGGAGGTTAAAATAATTTCTTTTGAATAACAAAAATAAAAGAAAGCAAAGTTCGTGATGTCAACATGGTTAATGTTCCATCTGCTTTTCTATATTTCAAATAACATATTTAATTGAAAATGGTGCTCTCTAATATGTCCTGAATTTGTGTTCAGCTCAATAAACTCATTTGTAGTCTCAGATATAAGCTGATACCTAGAATTGCCCGATATTAGGGAAAGCCATAGGCATGATTTAATGACAGTGTAATAATGAGTTGAATTTCCTATATGAGTTGAAAGTTAATGTCTTTATACCCTATTTGTATGCCTACAACTACCCTATGCAACTCTAATATTGATTTACAAAAAACATTGGATGCTAGTAAACAAAGGTTCTGGAATTATCCATGAACCATTATCAGAAACATTATTGAATTAGCTTAGATAAAGAACTTTCAATTGCTTAGATCTTCATTTAAATTAGCAATACACTTCAATTTAAGTAAGTATCGTTCATGATAATAGAATCAGTACCAATCGGCCTCAACCAAATCATCCTTGGTTGAAATTTTCACCCTTAATCCAAGTAAAAGTATCTCAGTTGACATTTAACTGCTTGAGTGTTATATGGAATTGTTAATACAGTTTTAGCTTAATTTACAATGGTGCTAAATGTGATAATTTAGTATTCAAACTATGTGTATGTAAAACTCCCTACATGTTTAAATACTATATAGAACACATGTTAAAAGTTATAAATATACAATACAATTATAAATATTAAAATTTCTATGGATAACAATTTGTTGTTTTCACAAATTAATCAAATCGCACTGTATGCTTTTAAGCTGCTGCGATATTGCCCTATCTGCATTGTGCCACATTATTCACACACAATTCTTAAGGCCAAGTAAAGTGAAATAATCAGTCAATGAAAGCGATCCATTTAATTTTGGTATGATCTAATAAAAATTAGCCATAAAAGTTCTGAAATGATGATAGTATTATATCTAAAAAAGATAAACATTGTTTGTTACTAAAGATAATAACTACACATTTTCAACGCATACTAGCAAAAAATAGAATAATAGTGTTCCTAAGTGTTTGGCAAAAAAAAACAATATCTTAAATAGAGTGCATTTGAATATCAAAGTCATTAACATATTTCAATGAATATTACAAAAACAGCTTGAATAAATTTCAAAATTCTTATATCATTTTCAGAGATCCATTTAAACATTAAGTATGTTACTCCTTGAAACAAGAAGCAACGCCTTTTAA
Organism: Hofstenia miamia; assembly: GCA_900660155.1. Lineage (NCBI taxonomy): Eukaryota > Metazoa > Xenacoelomorpha > Acoela > Hofsteniidae > Hofstenia > Hofstenia miamia. The sequence goes on from CABFPE010000109.1 coordinate 957,302, forward strand.
GACATTTAATGTCAATATTTCCCTGATTATTTGACTAGACTGTTTATTATCACATGATATCTGAGACAAATTTCTGCGTCTTTCTTAAAGCAATTGCGGTTTCTTAATATTGTGAAGTTCTTATGATTGGAAGTTAGACATTTGCAGCAGCACACATTTTAAGTCGATCCCATATTTAGTTCTGGTCGAGATCAAATAGCTTTTTTCACTGTGCTGCTAGTCTCAGTTTCATAGAGTTACTTCTGATCATGAACTTCAAGAAAATACGGAAAACAACAAATATTATCAAGTTAAATATGAAATCCAGAATTTTGCTCCTGATATCGAAATTTGTGATCTTTGATGTGACACTGCTCACGTAGAAATATTTATTACTTAATTGTATGTGCCAAGATTCCTCGCAACTGTTGTAATTTTCTGGACTACTTCGTTACTTAGTAGAATTATTGGACTAATCTCATAATTATAGTATTATTAAGCGTCATAACTTTAACAAGGGCTTTGCCAACATTGCAATTCCTTCTCTAATGGCTGAACTGAGTTTACTGAGACTGTTAACACAACTGAGAAATAGCAAAGTAATTATGGGTTAATCAATAGATCTAGAATTAAGCCCTGGCTCTATGTAACAAATAAATATTTACCTTAACCTGCCTATCATCCATTTTAATGAACTGTTTTTTCACATTTACAAAGAAATTTCTCCAAACCTATTAGAAAACTCGAAAATCGTAATGCATGGACAGGTCTATTGGAGAACATGCTTTAATGCAATTGTAGAATCATCACCCAGGCCAAGATGTGCATTAATTCAGACTCATTTACTGACATTGAACTACAGTTTCTTTCAAGCAGGGTAATGTCTAATTAACTTAACTTTCGTTGTCTCATGTACACTGTTTCTCTATCTTTATACTAAACTATATTTAGCATCCATATAAGTTAAGAGTAACAAGTAACGGCCATGGTTTAGTTAACTGTATGAGAGAGACTCCAGTTAACAATGGGCCCACTGCCCGAAGCGGTATCTGATCAAGAAGCTATCCACCAAGCTGCAACAGAGTGAGGTTCCATCCATCGATCGATCAACTCAGCTCATTCTCAAGGAACTATATTTATTAGGTGTACCCTAACTATGTGATAATAAAGAAATGACACTATTCGACTTAATAGCTCATTCTCGTTAATGTGTAACCGAAACAATATAATTACGCAACCTTTCAGTGACACTAACTGCTGATTATAAAAACTAGTTAATAAATAAAGCAGCAGTTCCCTACCTTACATATAGTAACAATTTAATAAAATCACTGAGTACTGACACTAGCTGCGACGAAATAAAGAGTTAAAAGCTATCTACAGATGATAGCAGCTTCGTAACCTACGGTAAAAACTAGATGTAAAATAATATATACAAGGCCATTTTCAGTCTCGGTTTGGGTCTAATACTGTTAGTAATTTGGATCTAAAATAAGATAATTAATAACTAACATTCCTAAAGTTGGCGATCTCGCCTTATTGCGAATTTGTTACTATATGTAGCTCCGCAAGCAATCGATAGCCAGCTAGGCAATAAGTAAAAAAACTCTTACACCTATACATAACTTAAATGTTTGATCCGATCTAGGCAACAACCATTCTAATCCCTCGCAACAGCCTATTGATCGTTACAAACATGAAATGCCTAGCTACGCATTTTAATAAATAATCAAACCGCTAAAAGATAAGTGAGTAATAAGGATTTTATTCTCTATCAACCTTTCTTTTTACATGTTGCATATTTATAGCAAAGATTTATAAACATATTTATCATTAAACAAATACCTGTCACCAGTTTTGTGTTGCCAACGTAGAAAAAGTTCTGCGTTAATATGGCGGTGTCAAAATCGACGTGGAGCTTTATTGTCCACATGTGATTTGCCAAAAGTTAAGGTGACAAATAATTGTTTTACAAAATCATTTACAAATTCAAATCACATGACTTGGTTTTTTGTTAATTCAATCAAGTACAAAATTAATGAAATCAATTGATGTATGATTCGATCTTAGTTTCTCTTCTGTAATTTTGTTCTTTGTTGGATTATGCTACACAATGTTGAAAATTTCTATTAAGCGTATTACTGTAGCTGAAGTTGAGGTAAATAATAAAAATTTTTCCTTGAAAATTTCTAATTTTTGAAAAAATTAAATTCTCTCCATGACTAATATTCAAGTATTTCTAAAGTTTTGAGTTCATGGAAGCAACAAAGAACTTTGACTGTTTTTTGATCAATGGAAAGATATCTCAAACCCATTGAGGAGTGCTGTGCACAAATGCAGTCTAAGGTTAATTTTCATTGCCTGTTACCTGCATCGCTGTAGAAATTATTTATGCATTTGTAGGCATTTTCACTACTTCAGCGTGTAATTTCGGTTCAATGTTATAACACTGAAAAATATTTGTAATACATTTCCCAAATTTTGTTGACAAAGTGAAAGCAAATTCTTAAAATCTATTTGTCAACGAATGGCGGCTTAAAGCAAATCACAATCAATAATTTGAACAACATGAATAAATATTTGTGAAATTTAATCTGTTTTTCAGGAATAATCTTTCCGATATTCTTACAACCAATCAAAATGCTTCAAAAAAATTACTATTAATATGAGGAATTGTAGCATTCAACCACATAATGTAATGAATTCGACTAGAGCTTGCATATATGGCTGGGAAGAAGAGCTTATTTATCTTGCTACAGGGTGGTACACTCTTATATTTTCCTTCGTTGGCATTCTAACCAATATTTTAAGCTTCATCACAATTTATTCAATGAAAGTAAACAATTCAGCGACAATATATATTCAAGGTACAGTTAACATTTGACTTTCAATTTTTGAGCTTTTTTATGGACGCTAAGTTTTCTTTGTTTTTTAAAATCTGTATTTTTAAAAGAATATATATATATATATATATATATATATATATCTAGCTATCTTGTAGACTGCATAATCGTTTTTACAAAGCACTGCGAATCTCACGCTTTCAAATACCCTTAATGAGGGTGTGGACCACAGGGGTAATTGATATAGCATTTGAACGAACTTATTTAGAATCTTATATAAATCTTGGTGAGCATATCATTAAAGAAGTTAACCTTATCATCCAAATCTTCTATACGGTAGATTGTGGTAAAATCATTGGCAGAGGGATGTGAAAATTGTTTATATGTTATCTAGGAAGATTCAAGATTCTATGCCAAGATTTAAAACAAAAAGTTTTATTGGTTCAAGCATACAAGCAGCATGTTTAGAGAGGCCTAAGGCTTTGTGAGGTGTAGCATTTGAGTAAGTAAACTTAAATGAATCAAAAACTTAAATAACACATGATATAGCATCATCGTTGGTGGCAGATATTTAGGTTTGCTTTAGCACAAGTGGTTATTTAATGATTTAAGATGATTTCTAATCAAAATTCTGTTTAAATCACAAATTAACACGAATTCATAAGTTCCGATACAGTGAAATCTTGTGCAATACTGTACTTCGAAGCAATAAGATTAGATGGGCATATACACATGTGACAAGGAGAATACATAGATTAACCTTTAAAAACTAATTTTGATAAAATCCGGTGTTTGTTGAATGAGACCATTGTAACCTATCTCCTCCTTCACTGGTCTTGTGATCTGAAATTAAGGGTACGCCAAGATTTGTTAATAATAATAATAAGAGTTAAAGCAAATTTATTGCATAAGTTAGTAACAAGAACTACAAACTAACACACAAACAAATACACACAAGCAAATATAAATATACAAAAATATAAGTATGCACCTTACTTAAAGGGCTTAAAATTTATATAAATTGGGCCAGGTGCTTAATTCATTTGTAATTCCAATTAATAATTGCTTTTCCAGTAAAATTTCTTTTGTCTTTTTTTTAAAATGTTTATAATTTTTTTCAGTTTTAATTTCCACATTTAGATAATTCCACAATTTGGCGAACACATAAATGCAAATAAATCTTTGCGATTAATATTGGTAAAAAGTTTTTTGTTTCTTTGATTGTGCTTTAAGAAATCATTTAGGAATTTAAAGGAATTTGAGCTATTAACATATTTATGCATTATGCAGAGTGATTGATATTGGATATAATATAAAGGTGATAGTATCTTATATGTTGATATTAAGTCTCTGACAGATTCGTGTTTAGGGATATAATTGAGTGATCTCAAAGACTAGTTGTACTTTTTTAATAATGATGTTATATTTTTAGTAGTTATATGTTGAAAGAGAAAAGCAGCAATAACTAAATTCACTGATTACAAAAGAATTAATAAACTGTTTATGATATGAATTCCCTAGGTGCCGTAAATGATATAAAAATTTAATTCCAGATGCTATTTTTCTTAATTTTAAAGACAAAAATTCATTAAATTTTAAATCTTGATCAATTGTTACTCCTAAAAAACATACTGATTTACATTGCACAACTCCATTTTTATTTATGCTAATTTTGATATTTTCGGAAATCTTTTGATGTTCCTTTGGTGCTAATATAATAAATTGAGTTTTATTTGCATTAATTTTTAATCTATTATTATCAAAATACGTAATCAGTGATTCAATGTCTTTAGTCAAAAACTTAGTAGCGTCAAACGGATTTTTCGATGTTCTAATAATACATGTGTCATCAGCGTATTGGTAAATGTTCCCTTTTTAATGATTGAAACATATCGCTTACATAGAGTGCAAATAAGATAGGCACTAATACTGTGCCTTGTGGAACTCCAAGATTTGTAGTTGTATAGTCTGAAAAAATTCCGTCCAATTTTACACGCTGTTTTCGATTATTCAAAAAATGCATTATAAGATGTATAGCTAAATGACTGAAGCCCTGTTCAAATAATTTTGCTTTTAAAACGTTAAAAGCCATACAATTGAATGCCTTAATAAGGTCTAAAAATGCAACAGGCGTAGAAAGATTGTTGTTTAGATTACATTTAAAATTTTCGGTAATTGCGAGTATGGCATCAGTAGTGCTGAATTTTGTTCTGAATCCAAATTGATGCTCTGATAGAATTTTATTGTCGTTTAAATACTTATATATTTGGGCAGCTAAAAGTTTTTAAAAATTTTAGAAAATGGATGCGTTATGCTTATTGGTCGGTAATTAAATGGATCGAGAGGATCTTCTTTCTTATATAGTGGTGAGATATCCGAATATTTCAAAACGTCGGGAAAATTATTGTCAATAATACATTGATTGAAAGCTAACAGGATGTATTCTTCGAATATATAAAAGTATTTTTTTATTATGAAATATGGTAGATTACTTGAACCACAAGATTTTGTTGTGTCTAGTCCTTTGACTACTTTCATTAAATCATGAGAAGAAATTAAATTAAAATTAAATTTAGGGTTTTGTTTCAGTTGGCATACACGTTCTTGATATGTATCATGAGAATTAAAATGAAAATTTCCCATTTTTGCAAAAGTTTCATTTAAAATGTTTGCTATTTGTTTCTTATTTCCATAAAGCTTATTTTTAAAACTTTATCATTTTTGCAAAAGTTTCATTTAAAATGTTTGCTATTTGTTTCTTATTTCCATAAAGCTTATTTTTAAAAATTTCCCATTTTTGCAAAAGTTTCATTTAAAATGTTTGCTATTTGTTTCTTATTTCCATAAAGCTTATTTATGAAAATTTCCCATTTTTGCAAAAGTTTCATTTAAAATGTTTGCTATTTGTTTCTTATTTCCATAAAGCTTATTTTTAAAAATTTATCATTTTTGCAAAAGTTTCATTTAAAATGTTTGCTATTTGTTTCTTATTTCCATAAAGCTTATTTTTAAAAATTTATCATTTTTGCAAAAGTTTCATTTAAAATGTTTGCTATTTGTTTCTTATTTCCATAAAGCTTATTTTTAAAAATT
>CABFPE010000109.1:971281-1004999 GCA_900660155.1 Hofstenia miamia
TATATATATATATATATATATATATATATATGCATGTATTAGTAGATCGCAAATCTTCGTGTAAGTTGCATAAAAGAAAGCTTTTTAGATTTCAAACCTTTTTTCCAAAACTTCTGCTATTGCCGGTCTCTGCTTCCCGGGAAAGTTTTGAAAGCATTGAAAAACTCGGCCCTAAAAATGCCATTCACAAAGTTAGTTTAAAACTTGTTAATTTCTTTATCGAAAAATTTTATATTTTATTAATCCAAATCCATATGAAAGAAATCACAACCGTGGTGCTTTGACAAAAAATTTTTCCAAGCCTATTAGTTGCAGTAGTTAAAAAATTTACTATTTTTCTTTATAAATTTCAAATTTTTTTAAAAGGAATAAATTCTCTACATGCCTAACCTTCATGTAATTACAAAGTTTTGAACGTATATGGAAACAACAAAGAAATATGATCTGAACAATGTTCTTTCAAACCCATTGATGTGTCTATGTAAAAAGTCAGAGGTCGTGAGAACAACGGCATGCATCGACAGGACAAGCTGGGTTGCAGATTAAGAGGGAAAATAAGAGAAGGGACTCTCCTCTATTATGTGGTGCTTTCTGATTGAGGATAGCGTTAATATTTTTCAGCTATAAGCTTTTAAAATTTGAAGTTAAAGAAATATCATTTACATTAGTGTAAATTTCGCTTAGATATGAACTACTTCAAACTATTTAAGAAATATTATTTTCAGCCCAAATTTATATTTCAGTCTGAACCGTTGCGACCTGACATATATTGCAATTATGCTTCAGTTTAGGATCAAATGCCTCCTGACTACCATTGCTTAACGAAATTATATTGAAAATGGAGATCTGTGTGATCACACATTTTGTGAAATTTCTCTCGTACATCGCTATTTCTAGATTCATAATGAAATTAAATGTGGAAAAATTTGTCATTAGTAATTAAATTGAATACTAAATTGACGTATTAATTTGGCAAACATAATAAAATTGCAATTTTAATAAAAAATAAAACAAATATTTGTTCAAATTAGTCCATTTCTCTTTTTTGATCCCTTTCTCATAGGACTCAATTCGAAAGGTGTATTTGTTGCTTAAAGAAGTTTGCTTAAAAAAATGGCTTAGTATTTAGTATCATTGAGTTGCCTTGTGCTATGCCTGTTGTCTAATACAACAGCCTTTTGCTGATGTGTTGTTTTGGTTTTTGTGTGAAAATATCCCATACAACTGCAAGCCTGCAAAATTTTGCTTGACAAAAGGATAGGAACTTCTCAAAATCTGCTTGTCAAACTATGGCGGTATGGTGGAATTCTCCACCCATAATATGAAGAACAGAAATAAATATTCCTCAATTTTAATCTGTTTTTCAGTTATTCTTTTACTATAAATTCTACAACCAATCAAAATGTTCCAAAAAATTGCCTATAAATATGAGGAATTGTCGCATTCAACCACATAATGTAATGAATTTGACTGGGGCTTGCATATATGGCTGGCAAGAAGAGCTTATTTATCTTGCCACAGGGTGGTACACTCTTATATTTTCCTTCGTTGGCATTCTCACTAATATTTTAAGCTTCATCACAATTTATTCCATGAAAGTAAACAATTCAGCTACAATATATATTCAAGGTATTTCTACAATTAATATTTGAATTTGAATTTTTGAGATTACTAAATACCCTATGTTTTCTTACGTCTATAAAATTCCATTAAATTTAATCTATATTTTGCATGGAATTTATTTACAGCAGAACGTGTATTATTCAACGAAAACGTTTAACATGTAACTTGTAATTGTCAAAAAATATTGTTGAAAAAGATATTAAATATGCCTTAATTTCCAACTCCTAGAAAGATCATATATAAAGAATTAGGTTTTCACAGCAATTTATAAAAATATTAATAGACATATGAATATATGAGCTCGGCATGTTATGGAATTTGAATTTATGGTTCCCAGTTCGTGATTTTGCATATTATCCAGTGCCCTTTTAGTTGGAAAGCTACAATTTTATTCAAAAGAATACAAAAAAGTGGAATGAAAGGCGGACTCGTACCTGATACTAATTATGGGCATTGCCCCCCCCCCATATTCACCCATCAATAATATTTTTGATAGAGTAATTGCCAGAGTTCGCTATTTTATATTTTTTCAAACTTAGTATATCAGCGCTCAACAGTGTTGGAACCCAGCCTAATTTTTAGACCTAGCTCCAAAATTCCTAGACCCTCCTAACAGATGATCTACTGCCACCAAATCGAATGCCACATGATTTATGTTCTCATGCCTCTTCGTTCAGTATCTCCTGTTAATTGCTTTTCTGCTGCCATTATCAGTGTTTCTTCTTCTCTCTTTTTACTATACATATTTGCAAAGATTTTAAACAGATGTGTTTTAACAAACCATTTAAGTATTTAAGTTCTGCAATAAAGAATGAAGAATCATAATTTATATAGTAAGAAATTCAATTGATTTCAATGAATATGTTCGTCAATAGTAAATCTTAAGCTCGGGTCCAACCAGCCCTGCATGCATGCTGTCTTTACCCGTTCTGCCTCGATTCCTCATCTGCTGCGCAATGCACTAAAATCGATATATTTGGAACTTTACGCAATCATTTGTAAAATTGACTTTTGTTATTGATTTGGAACATATAAAATAAGTGAAATGAATAATAGAAGTGCAGGGGAAAAATTGCTATGCTATTTCAGGAATATTTGAACATTAATTAATTAAGAAATGGAAATTTGAAAAACAATAAGCAGTAAAGTAGAATTCAAAAACTTTCTCTAAGGAATTTTTACTACACCCCCATCCACATGTCTTACAAAAATTAAAATTGTGATTAGCTGAACTATCACAGCAAATTTTCATAGCATGAAATTTGGATTTATCTTTCTCCAGAAAAATTGTGTAAATATATTTGTTTCAAAAAAAGTTTATGGACAATTTGTCAGAGGGTAACACAAACATATTTTTATACTTACTTTTTGTATCATTTTTAGCTCGTTTAATTCCCATTGATAAATTTTTTGTTACAATTGGGGTAACATTGGGGAGAATAAAGGTATTGTACAGCGCGATTTGTATAATATGTGAAAAAATCAGATAAAATTGCCTCGATTCAATATATCTGAGTGATTTGAAAAAATTTCATATTTTCTGATCTCATTTTGAAAAATGTTGACGTCAGCATAAAAATATACTAATAACATGCAATATCGCCAAATGTATTTAATGTTCTATGGGGTGCAAATTTAATAATCCTTTTCCTAAAACCAACCCCCCCCTCCCTCCCCATAAACGAGGTATGCAAAAAGCCCAATAAAGAAATGGTTAAGCATAGAAATCAGCGAGCATAGTAATTGAAATATATGAAGTAATATATGAAGTAATATATGAAGTTTGAAAAGATTCATAATGTGTTGAGATTTACTTGACCCCAAACTACCTATTATGCTTTAACCCTGGAAGCTCCGGGCTTTCCAGGTATTTAGAAACCTGGAAACATGCTCCACTTCTATAACGTTCTATAGGATAGAATTATTAACATCATGTTGGCCAAAATTACCTTATTTTTTCTTAGTGAGGTTTGAGAAAAAATAATTAGAAATTTTTTGTTTTCATTTAATGACGTCATAAATGTAGCAACAATTAGCAAAATTTTTCAAAAAATGGATGCTCTAAGAAAGTTTTGAATTAAAAAATTTATTTTTGAATATTAATATAAAATATTCAAAAAGGAGAAATACATTTTATCTCGGAATAATATGTGCGACAGTCACTGGCTTATGAATAGAAGGCCGTTTCTGAGAAAATATACCCACGGTTAAATTGTTTTATATATTCGGATCCGATATAAAATTTGATGAAAATTCACAAAGTTTCAGACTGATCCGAGAACAATGGTGTTCCATTCGGGGCTAGCAAGGTTAAAGTTATAAGCCGCTCTCAAAATATGAACCTGTTCTTTTGTGCTGAGCAAATCTACACTTATGGGCAAAAACTAACCAAATCCTACGTTTTAAAATATGGAAAAAACAAAGGGCACCAGACCGATTAAGAGAGAACTTGAAAATAAAACTGACCTAAGATGATGAAAGCACAATGAACTTTGGCTATCGTCAATGTCATTCAACTTTTTGTGGCAGCATATGTCAAAAATCCCAGTCATGAATACACATTTTATGAAATATATCAAAAATGAACAAGCCAAAATGTATGCACACTAAGCTTAAAATTTCAAAATAAGCACAATAATTTGAATAAATTGAATTGGTCAAAATTTTCAGATTCAGTCTTATCAAATTTTTCAAATGAGAGATTAGAAAATCTATTACATAGTATCATTTATTGTGCTGAATCAAGGTTAGAATCGAGTGCAGGTATCTAACACAACCCTACCCAACACAAACCGATCCGACTCCCTCTGACCCTACAACAGATGATACCGAAATTCTATGCAGAATCCGAGCAGATCCAAAGCTGTGTGGAGAAATTTGAATGAATTTTGACAAATTATTTTCAAATAATACAATAAAGTTAAGATAATTTAGCTTTGGCGATATGGGATAGCGCTTCTATACTACTAGATGGTCCCGTTGATGTTTCTCAAGGAAAACAATTTCTTGATTGGAGCTTTCCTAAAGTTTTTCTACTTGAGCAAATTGGTAACTATAAATTAAAAACTTTTTTTCAGTATAAAATATATATTCTTCAGAAATAGGATTGAATTTGTTTCGGCCTTGGAAAATTCTAGGTATTTGTCAGGTATGTTGGTGACGTTTTATTATGTGATAACAAAGATATAGTTGTATGGCATGCGTACACATTAGAGCTATTGTCCAAATAATATGAGGGCTGCAAAGGGGAAAAATATATTTAACCTACCCAACTCAATCCAACGTAACCCAAAATTTAGCTAATGCATTTTGACATGACTTAATTTTTATAGAGCTTTTAATGAGTTTGTCGCAACTCAAAGTTATGTCAAAATAATAATTCAAATATGATGCGATTATGCGTTTCATATTCTTGCAGCGTTTTGCTCCGTGACCAACATATATTAACTAAATTGAAGCGAACCACAAAATATGCGTGTTAAGCAGTAAAAATAGATAAATAAAAAACTAAATATAAACTAATTGCTGTCATACCATAAGAAAATCAAAAAAATTAAACAACCATCATATAGATCTTCTGCAAATTTGTATCAGCTTACAACCTTTCAATAACACAATCATGACTCATATTACTTGGCCTAACCCATTTGCAATGTGCTTGAAGTCTTTTTGTTTTTTGGAACCTCTGAAATAATATCACAAATCTAAATTTAAACATAATTAAGCATTATATTACAATTAGATGAAAGATTAGCAGTTTCGCAGATGACTGTAGGCTTTTGACTTGAGTCCTACCATTTTATTCTACTCCTGCAGAACGACCTTTAGTTTACCAATGTATAGATAAATAGGAAATTTGTTCTTAGCTCTATGTTACAGTGCATTTTATTCTGATAGGCCTACTTAATATACACATTAATCCTAAAAGAATTTGAAATTCTGGAATCCAATTTGTTATGAGAATGTTTTGCAAAGAATCATTGATCAATAATGTAATTCATTTATAGTTTCCTTTAAATTTATGAATCAGAAGCAGGCGTCGGTTTTAAGTTATTTATTATTTCTGAATTTTGGAAGAATTGTTGGTACTTTTGCCTTATCATAAACTATTCAAGCATTTATTTGAGAGAATTTATGTGCATTTACTCTTTATGAGTTTTATGATTAACTTAAAGAATTATTCTTTATGTGAAAGGAATATCTCTCTACAACTTAATTTTTATAAAGCAGAATTACTTAAACATACATGTACATTTTATTAACATTAAAGATTATATTCAACTATAAAATTTGTTCCTAAACTTATCAAATATCCTCTGTAGGCAACGTATGTTTCAATTACTACATCAATATGAAAAATTGTTCTTCCTAAAAATTTAAAAAAGGAATTTTTGCTGTCTTTTATAAATATCATCTTGCAAAATTTGACATCCATCAAACAAGTTTACTAAGGGGAAAAAACAAGAAATTGCTTGAAGAATATAAATCAACAACAACACTGTTTTTAGATGCCAGCAATGATTGGGCTACTACAGGCGTTGCTCATTGGATCGTTGTTGCTATTAGTTTTGATAGACTTGCAGCCGTTTATTCACCCATCACATACAAAAATTACTTCTCTAATAGAAGGTTTGCTATGAAAACTGTAATAGCTGTGATTGTATTTAACTATATCACACTCGCTTTGCCCTCTATGTTCGCTCTTCATAACTGTGTTAATGGAATTTGCCGGCCAAAACCTGCTTGGGAAAAAATCCAAGTCGTCCTCATATTAATTTTTATCCAAGGGATTATCCCTATGATTTTAGTTATAACGTGTAACCTTACTATTGGCATAAAACTGTCTTTGACTGGAGATGTGGCATCAAAAGCTAAGAACAGTGGCGTAGATAAACTCTTATTTATCATATCTGTCAGTTTTCTTATATTGGTAACAATGTCAGACGTCTCTTACTATTTTGCACACTTTTCTTCTGTTGTTAAGAAATGCTCTCTCCTATATGCGCTATTAGAAATGACTGAATATGTTACTATTGTCACAAATAATGGCATTAATTTCTTCCTGTATATTTTACTTGGAAAAGTCTTTCGAAAAAGCTTCCTAAAGCTCTTCTGTGGATGTCGGAATCAACAGAAAAAGTAGCAAAGAGCTCATATTCTGATATATAACGAAACAAAGCAAAGTTTAATTCATTATCTTAAATATGCTGTTTGCTAAATCAGTACAAAGAAGTGAAATTACTGCAGCAGACATTAGTATGACATATTCATTCTCATTGCATATATTCCAGTTATCTACATGTAACATGCATATTATGTAAACAGATTGCTAAAATATTGTAGAAAATATTTCTAAAGGCATTGCAAGTATAGAGGTTAAGTCGAAATTCTTCATGTATTTCTGTATGGATAGAAATTTGTACTAGAATAAATAATATAGCATTACGGTTTCCCGCTGTAGTGCTAAAAAAGAGAAGAATAATTTTAGTAGAAGATACACGACGCAGTCTTTTTGCAACAGGTTGTAATAACCTGAGCAAATGGCCCAGTGCCTGTTCCATTGTCGAATGAGGGCATGTATTCCGCCCACAACACATAGCAGAACTCAGGAACATTTAGTTTGAGCTCATTGTCAATAATAGCTTTCCACATACTTTGGAATAATCATGACACGAAATATTTCCGAAATATTTTTGTCACTTAATAAACAGTGTTGACCAATTAAATGAAATCGTTTTAAACGGTTTAGACGACGATTGTATCAGTCGTTTGTTTAAATTCAACAGTCAATTAAACAATTTCACCTACACATCGTTTATTTGACAAACTTTATTTAAACGGCAAGTTGCAGGCATTTGCAACGTAGTAAACATGCAGTGCTGGAAATTCAAATGTATAGCCACCCTATTCTTTTAGTATAAAATATAAAAACTCGAATATTGCATAGTTTTTAAATCTAAACATCTTAATAAAAATTATTTTTTATTAGAAAACGCATAATAAAGTCTTTATTTCCAAATAACCCTTCACATAGAAATTTAATTTTTGACAAAAGGGGGAAATTCAAATGGAGCCACTAGACAAAACCAACATTTTTCCGTTTCAAATGAGCAAAACAGAAACAAATTACCTCTTAATATTTAATAATTATTGTTTTTTTCAAACATTTGATGAATCTTTTTCAGCATAGTTTACTTGAACAGCATGATGAAGCTCATAAGTAGAGAAAGTTTCTGTGAAATTGAATTTTTCTGAGTCACCGATATATTTAAACAAATCCGCCTCCCCTAGAATTTTGCTAGGAGTGGACCAAAAATACAATATTAAACAAAAACTATATTAATAAAGTAGAAATTGCAACCTTCACCTATCAGCACCAAAAATTCATCAAGCAGCAAAATTCATGATATCCGCTTTTAAGTGAAAGAAGTAGTCTGAGGCACTATTTTCCTTTTCGTAATAACACATGCTCAATAGTAAAATAATAGGGTAGGTGTAAGTAATACAAGACACTTAAGTTCATTGATATAATTTGCTAACCTTGAATATTTATTGTTTCTGACATAATCGCGCTTTTAAACGTGTCTGAATTCGATTCAACCCTAGTGTCTGAACGTTCAACAGTAGCAGTTGTACATGGTGTCACTAATATACATTTTGCATCTTTGCATGGCAAGAAAGCGAAGGCTCTTAACTTCAATATAAAGTTGTTCCATATTGTTACGCAAACTTGGAAACAGCTTTGCCATTTCAATAATTTTTTCCGTAGCATTAGCATCATCAATAAAAGATTTATATGACGACATGATCAAGGCATTATTTTTAAAAACAAAAGCACGATCATAAACTTAAAATTAATAGTCTCCACACGGCTGACACCTGGTTTTTTTATTGCTGTAATTGAGTCATCTCAACTATCAGTTTCAATGTGACATCACGTGTGGGTAAAATTATTAAATTGGCTTTATTTTGCCATTCTTCACTGTTAAAGATGTCTAAAATTTAATTATATCAGTAATAATCTAGTACTAAATTAAAAATTTTAAGAACATATAGAATATTAAATGAATTTAATATATTGTTGTATATATTATTTTTTATTCTCTTTGTTACAAGTCTAGCTTGTGCTTGTTCTTAGGCGCTTATGGCTACACTGTTATATATATTTATATATTCGGATTTTATAGAATTCTTGCCTGGGGAATTTTCAATAATGCGGAGGGATCCCGCCTTATAGATTCTTCACTGATTCAGAAGAAATTCATCAGCATATTTAATTTAACAAATGAAATTTGTTCCATGTGTTAAACATATGAAATGGCGATAAGAATCAGCTTAAATTAACTTCAAACCTCATTGATTCCGGATTCTAGAATAAATTTTTTATTAATTATTGTTATATATATATATATATATATATATAATATATCTACGCTGGTAAATACGATAGTGCTTTTAATATATTATAGTTAGTGAAGCTTAGGAATAGTACAATGAAATAATTAAACTTAGAATTTTCAAATTTTAAATTTAAAATATAAGTAGTGGTTTTTAATCTAAATTCTATTAGTAATTTTTCTAAAAATGTGATGATATTTTAAAAGCATTTTAATTACTTATAACTCACGAACTAATGAAGATATTTACAATATGAAAACAACACTAAGATAGAAAATTGCCTCTATTTTCTTTTTCGACTTTAATGTGTAATATGGCGAGAAACGGCTCAGCGCATCTAAACGTTGCTAAGCAGCTTTTTTTTCAGACAGCAAACTGCTTAAGGATAGTTGTTGTTCACCTGAACATTACGTGATAAGAACTTGAATGGTTTTACAGAAATTGGATTTCTCATTGAAAAAAAATTTAATAATTTCATGTACATCAGGAATACTTATTTGTACACAAACCCATTGATGTGTTAAAATCCTAGCCTTTAAATATTTCATAACGAGCTTCAATATAGTTGTTTTACTTTAATTTTTCACACGAAGTCCTAGACTACATTCATAATAATAAAATATTTTTATATTTAACATGATTAATAATGATTTGAATTTGAAAGGTACAGTTGACATTTAGTGGAAGCATATATGTTAATAAATTGTTACATTTTCAAGAAAACTCAATTACTAGTTTTTAGATTTCACCACAAATTAATTTAAATTCTAACACAACAATAAATTTTTGAATTTCATTTTCTTATTTTAAAATTTACAACTTAAAAATCATTTTACTAGCTTCAAAATGACAAAAATTGCAATTCATTATTTGCAAATTCATGTTTATTTTTCTAACGTCAGTTTTGTGGATTTTTAAATTAAAAATATAATGTAATAATAAACATTTCCGTATTTATATTAACCTTCACCTGCACACACCCACAGGAAGTTTTGGTTAAATAATTAATCAATTTAGAAAATTTGAACAAATGCACATTCAAAAATTCTTAAGCAACAAAATTTGAGCAATATTTTAAATATATTGATATTTGAGTTGAAAAATGCATATGAGTGGAGTTTAGAACAGAATTGTTGATTTTATATCATTTTGATAGTGAACAAGAATACGATATGTTAATAATGGTTAAAAAGAACATAAATTAGAGATAAGTCTTGAGTCTAATATAATAAAAAATATTTAATATTCTAAATTAGGAGCAGAAATTTTTGGCCATTGCTATTTTCTATTTCATAATACATATATGTTTCAGTGCAGAATTTATTTCACAAAAATTCTTAAAAGATTTTTATTTAAATAATCCATCTCTATTTATGTATTTTGATTATATATCTTTTGTGAAAATGTTAATTGACGATATTAACCCATATAATCTAAAATTTTTGAAACGCCGTTTTTTCATAGCAAATGTAGCTACTGGATAGTTATTTATATTGAGATTTTGAAAAAAATATATATATACATATTTAATTAAGTAACATATTCAAGAAATGAAATGCATTTAAAAATTCGTCTTCTGCCATTGAAGAATTCCCAGATTTCCCATTCGTCAAGCTTTGATTGCTATCGACATAGTTACAGTTTCATTCTCTATTTTGCTTCACAGCTTTCCCAATTAGACCAAATATCAGTGGTAATAGTTTTTTTCACTAAATTTGAAATTGAAAGTAGACAATTTCTGAAATAAATAGGTATTAGCACTAAGAATAAATTATAACAGTATTTACAGTAAATTTGTATAATCTCTCAAATGTTCATAACTAAAGTGGAAATCCATTACAAATTTACCTGAAGTATAAAATATCTGTTTGAATGAAGACCGTTAGATTATTAAATCAATATGTTTGAATCAAATGAGATCAAAACAGGATTCAAGCATCATACTTCTAGACGGATTGATAGATTTGCATAAAACGTGATAATCATTCCATACATCTTGTAGTGGCCATGCAATCAGAGTACAACCATGAACATTTCCTATTTTATCTAAGCATTTCATCATCATACCCTTGTGAAAGTCACAAATATCCTCTTCTTTACAAAATGTATTTCAAGAGAAATTAGTTAGTAGACTTTAAAAATAATGTCATTAATGAAATTATTTATCATATTCTAGAAACACAAAGCCTATGATATATATAGATTTAATGTAATATATTAAATAATTTAAAAATATTGGTAGATATTCAAATTGAGAACAATATATATATATATATGAGTAGAGAAATTTTAGTTAACAAGAATTTTTATTTATATATAGAATATCTAATGGCATTTATAAGGTAAGATAGTATGCAAATAGAATCCTTGAATAAGAGTATATGGTCCCTCAATTCTTTTCTGTCGATGATTTTTAAACGAAAACGCTTTGCGTGTTAAATGTTCTTATCAAAAAATAATATGTTCAAATTTATTAGAAAGGATAGTAATTGTGGCTTGATGGTACCGATCCTAAAAACATCCTATGCAAAGAATTAGCTTTCATTTCAATTTATAAATATATTAATACACATATGAATACATAATTAAATAAATACATATATGTGTATATATATATATATGTATATGTATGTGTATATTTAAATATTTAAATAGCCATGAAATATAGTAAGATGTATTATCATGGATTAAAAATTTTTACTAAATACATCTTTTCAAGATAACTAGGCATTTTTATTAGCGCATATATTAATCTTCTCCTCTCATATATTTCGGTTCTAAAAATAGACATGATACGTAATTTACGTAAACTCAAATTTATTGATTTCTTGAAGTTTCATTATGGTAATCTTGATAGCTAAAGTGGTGCAAATTATAGTGCATGTTTGTTGAAAATTCTTTGACCCTGCTATTTAGTAAAAATGAAGCAAATGAATTAGGCAGTGATAATCGGCTTTATTTGAAAATCACCAAACTGAAATGTTAAGAAGTTAAAATAAATCCGGATTGGTTTGACCAAACTGATAAAACAACAAAAGCATTGGACATATACAATGCATTTACTAACTAATCAAATATATATATATATATATATATATATATATATATATCAAATACAAATTTCGCCAGATATACTTTGCAAAATGGCAAAATGTGAAACCTACTGCTTTAATGAATCAATAAACTTAGCGATTTAAAACATTTGCACTGTGTCCACCCTCTAGATCCGCCCCAGTCTGTAGTTACTCATCGTTTATCACAAGAGAGTTACGTTATTTGTTAACATTTGTAAATAGGCAGAAAGTGTGGATTTCTGTTGATTTAAGTTTTGCTACCTTAGCTTCTATTTGCCTTTTGTTTTACTATTATAAATTTCCCCAACTGCTGATTCAATTAGCTTTATATTTAGCATTTTTCGGATAATAACTTTTTCTTAAATTGCCCCTATATTTATCGGTATTATATATATTTTATTTATATTTTGTTGATCACAATGATCAACGCTTAGGTTATCACTCCGGGCGACAGGTAAGATAACCAGCTGCATTAAATGGTTAGTGGTTAAGCTTTTTAGTCTGGGTGATAGTAGGATTAGGTATAAGGATGAGTACGGTTAGGAATCGCGGTTTGCATGTAGCTATAGATATTGTATTTTCTCTTATCTAAAATGAGCTGAGAGTTAGGTATGGGAAATGGTTCATCGCTTCGGCCGGAAGCCTTGGTTCTGTAAGAAGTTTGGATTAACTTGTTCTCTGAATATCTGTTATTGGAACTCATGGAATGAACATGTTTTTGTTTTCTCAATAGATAGAAGTACATAACTAATTAGTAGTTTTATCGATTCTTTGTTATTTCTTTAATAGAATGTTTGCTGAGTATGGCATACGCAGTAACCACAAGTCCAGTATTCTACAATTATATATATATATATATACATATATATATATATATATATTAGGGGTATTCCAAAATTTAGTCGGAATAGTGGATAAATGGTATAAAAATAATTTTGATAGTAAAATTTAAATTACGTCATGCTCTTTCTTCATTTGAGTTTTACATAAGAGGGTTAAATAAGCAGTATGAAACGTGTCGTTTATTGTTGCAGCAAATATAGAATTTAATTATTGAGTTGCCACAAATATTCGAATTTGTTAGCCAAACAGGGAGAACGGCTGCCCCCACTTCTCTCTCAGCGCATCCAAAGCCCTCTCCCCTCTCGCCCCACCTATTATATCCCCATTTTCAAAAACTATCTAAGTTTTATGTGAATATTCAAATGAAAATATATTTCAGTGGTTGTCAAAGGTTAAAAATCCTTATATTCAAAATTTTCTATAACCCTTGAATGAAAGGTGTCTTAAAGAGACTAACACTTATAAATAGGACTAACAACAGTAAAAAAAACTCAAAATTGAAATAAAGGTCAATTTTGTCTAAATATTTAGAAATTTAATTGTTTTAATGCACATGCATGCATATTTTAAAAATTTTAAAGTCAAAATAAAGTCAAAAGTTTACAACATTTGGAATTAGGTTAAAAAATTGAAATTATCTTTGCGATCAAATTTGTAGGTCAAATTTTTTGGGAGAGAAATATTTATGAATGATATTCATAAAAAGATATTAAAACCATGTAATTGAAAAAATTAACAACATTTATCAATTGTAAAAGATTTATTAGTTTTGCATTAAATTGTAAACAAAAGTTTAAGTAGGAGGAAGCCTCTACCTCTAAACCTTGACCCTCATTTCCAATTCATTTATAGCTTTTAAAAATATAAATTACTTTATTACAAAAACATGAAAAAATATCATTGCACAATTTTTAACTATTAAAATAGAGATAAGTTGGAGCAAGCATTTAATTACTATATTTTAATTAGACTCGTGAAATGCTTTGAGTGTGAATGAACATCAATACATCTTTAGTTTTAATAAGAAACTACACGTGTAGCGAAAATACTAAGTTTAAGACGTATTTATTTCAACACTTTTTTGTTTATTTTTTTAATTTTCATGATTAGTGCCGTAGCTTTGTTTTCTACTTGTCTTATTGTATATATTTGTTTAACTTTGTAAATATGTATATACATTAAAATATGTAATATTGTATACTTTTGCAAATTTGTAAGTATGTGCAATGTAAGAACTGTTAATAAAGGCTATTAAGCTATATTACATGACTTAATGAATAATCGGTGCAATTGGTTCATTAAATCTTACAAAATATGGATTGTTGAAAATGGGAAGTGCTCTCCTGCTTCCATGGAAGGCTTCTTTTCAATGCTAAAAAGCATGCTTAGGACAGTAAAAATTCGAAGCATAATATGCAGTCCTATAGATATATATAGACTTAAACCAAACTGCTTTTGTACCTTTGAAGTTACAAACCATTTTGTCCTCCATTAGGAAATTTAGTAATCCAGGAATTCGCCTTGCTTGTTATTTTGGAAAAAATTATGATAGGAATTATTCTGTGTTTGAAATACCTTAAGATAAGATATCAACAGTTCTGAATGCAAAAAATAATAAAATTCTGCCAATATGAACTCTTAGGATAAAAAAAGAGTCTAAGTCTCATAGCAAAAGCAACTAGCCAAAGCTATTTAGTCCTCTGTCAATAGCAATAGACCACACAAGTTCCGTACAGCATGTCGTGCAGAAAGTATGACGTCACCGGGGATAGATGAGATGATTCTTTATCCAGGGATGTCCTTACTTTTGCGATAGCATTATTTTGTGACTGCTGGGTTTTTAAAAATTCTTTAAAGAAAACCTCACAAATTTTAGACAATGTCTATGGTGCTTAGGGTAATTTTGTTTATGTCTTGCATCTAGACATTGAACAAAATCGAATAATAAAGAATGCTCAATTTCAGAAGTAAATATAAACTTTACAAAAGGTCACCTTTCACAAAATATTAACCCATTTTCTTTTGTGCATTGCGAAATACTGCAACTTAGGACTTGAAAAGAAAATTGTCCTCTAAGGATAAAACAAACTGAATTTTGAGTATCATCCATGTCATAAATTTTTAGTGCCTGCGCATGTAAAAAGTTTAAGTCATGCCTACTCATTTAAATAATTGCATAAGCTAAAATGTATGCATGCTAATTTTGAAAATTGAAGGAAAGCACAAATTATAATTGGCAAGACTATTCAGAGTCAGTGATAGTGCGTGGATATTTTCTAAAAAAAATTAAGGTATTTTAGCTTTCGTGATATGGGTCAGTGCTTCTATAGTACAAGATGGGTCTGTTGATGTTTCTCAAGGAAAATAATTTCTCTATAGGAATTAATAATCTGAGAAATATTATCTTCACTTTCTGGGGCATGAAATTTGCAATGTCAATACATTAGTGAGAAAATCAAATAATAGATTTTGTTATCACCCACAAAAGCATCTACGGTCAATCCCTGCCTGGAAGGTTTTGTCAGACATTTCACTGATCTAACAATTTTCCGTTATCAACAGAGTTTTTATAATATTTGATGCTCGCATAATTTTCTACGATAAACATATTTTTAATTGCTGGATTTCATTAATACAATTATAAATATTAAAATTTCTATGGATCACAATTTGTTGTTTTCACAAATTAATCAAATCGCAATGTATGCTTTTAAGCTGCTGCCATATTGCCTTCGGATCAATATATATATATATATATATACAATTATATATATATATATATATATATAAAAGAATTCAATGAAAGCGATCCATTTAATTTTGGTATGATCTAATAAAAATTAGCCATAAAAGTTCTGAAATGATGATAGTATTATATCTAAAAAAGATAAACATTGTTTGTTACTAAAGATAATAACTACACATTTTCAACGCATACTAGCAAAAAATAGAATAATAGTGTTCCTAAGTGTTTGGCAAAAAAAAACAATATCTTAAATAGAGTGCATTTGAATATCAAAGTCATTAACATATTTCAATGAATATTACAAAAACAGCTTGAATAAATTTCAAAATTCTTATATCATTTTCAGAGATCCATTTAAACATTAAGTATGTTACTCCTTGAAACAAGAAGCAACGCCTTTTAAGACATTTAATGTCAATATTTCCCTGATTATTTGACTAGACTGTTTATTATCACATGATATCTGAGACAAATTTCTGCGTCTTTCTTAAAGCAATTGCGGTTTCTTAATATTGTGAAGTTCTTATGATTGGAAGTTAGACATTTGCAGCAGCACACATTTTAAGTCGATCCCATATTTAGTTCTGGTCGAGATCAAATAGCTTTTTTCACTGTGCTGCTAGTCTCAGTTTCATAGAGTTACTTCTGATCATGAACTTCAAGAAAATACGGAAAACAACAAATATTATCAAGTTAAATATGAAATCCAGAATTTTGCTCCTGATATCGAAATTTGTGATCTTTGATGTGACACTGCTCACGTAGAAATATTTATTACTTAATTGTATGTGCCAAGATTCCTCGCAACTGTTGTAATTTTCTGGACTACTTCGTTACTTAGTAGAATTATTGGACTAATCTCATAATTATAGTATTATTAAGCGTCATAACTTTAACAAGGGCTTTGCCAACATTGCAATTCCTTCTCTAATGGCTGAACTGAGTTTACTGAGACTGTTAACACAACTGAGAAATAGCAAAGTAATTATGGGTTAATCAATAGATCTAGAATTAAGCCCTGGCTCTATGTAACAAATAAATATTTACCTTAACCTGCCTATCATCCATTTTAATGAACTGTTTTTTCACATTTACAAAGAAATTTCTCCAAACCTATTAGAAAACTCGAAAATCGTAATGCATGGACAGGTCTATTGGAGAACATGCTTTAATGCAATTGTAGAATCATCACCCAGGCCAAGATGTGCATTAATTCAGACTCATTTACTGACATTGAACTACAGTTTCTTTCAAGCAGGGTAATGTCTAATTAACTTAACTTTCGTTGTCTCATGTACACTGTTTCTCTATCTTTATACTAAACTATATTTAGCATCCATATAAGTTAAGAGTAACAAGTAACGGCCATGGTTTAGTTAACTGTATGAGAGAGACTCCAGTTAACAATGGGCCCACTGCCCGAAGCGGTATCTGATCAAGAAGCTATCCACCAAGCTGCAACAGAGTGAGGTTCCATCCATCGATCGATCAACTCAGCTCATTCTCAAGGAACTATATTTATTAGGTGTACCCTAACTATGTGATAATAAAGAAATGACACTATTCGACTTAATAGCTCATTCTCGTTAATGTGTAACCGAAACAATATAATTACGCAACCTTTCAGTGACACTAACTGCTGATTATAAAAACTAGTTAATAAATAAAGCAGCAGTTCCCTACCTTACATATAGTAACAATTTAATAAAATCACTGAGTACTGACACTAGCTGCGACGAAATAAAGAGTTAAAAGCTATCTACAGATGATAGCAGCTTCGTAACCTACGGTAAAAACTAGATGTAAAATAATATATACAAGGCCATTTTCAGTCTCGGTTTGGGTCTAATACTGTTAGTAATTTGGATCTAAAATAAGATAATTAATAACTAACATTCCTAAAGTTGGCGATCTCGCCTTATTGCGAATTTGTTACTATATGTAGCTCCGCAAGCAATCGATAGCCAGCTAGGCAATAAGTAAAAAAACTCTTACACCTATACATAACTTAAATGTTTGATCCGATCTAGGCAACAACCATTCTAATCCCTCGCAACAGCCTATTGATCGTTACAAACATGAAATGCCTAGCTACGCATTTTAATAAATAATCAAACCGCTAAAAGATAAGTGAGTAATAAGGATTTTATTCTCTATCAACCTTTCTTTTTACATGTTGCATATTTATAGCAAAGATTTATAAACATATTTATCATTAAACAAATACCTGTCACCAGTTTTGTGTTGCCAACGTAGAAAAAGTTCTGCGTTAATATGGCGGTGTCAAAATCGACGTGGAGCTTTATTGTCCACATGTGATTTGCCAAAAGTTAAGGTGACAAATAATTGTTTTACAAAATCATTTACAAATTCAAATCACATGACTTGGTTTTTTGTTAATTCAATCAAGTACAAAATTAATGAAATCAATTGATGTATGATTCGATCTTAGTTTCTCTTCTGTAATTTTGTTCTTTGTTGGATTATGCTACACAATGTTGAAAATTTCTATTAAGCGTATTACTGTAGCTGAAGTTGAGGTAAATAATAAAAATTTTTCCTTGAAAATTTCTAATTTTTGAAAAAATTAAATTCTCTCCATGACTAATATTCAAGTATTTCTAAAGTTTTGAGTTCATGGAAGCAACAAAGAACTTTGACTGTTTTTTGATCAATGGAAAGATATCTCAAACCCATTGAGGAGTGCTGTGCACAAATGCAGTCTAAGGTTAATTTTCATTGCCTGTTACCTGCATCGCTGTAGAAATTATTTATGCATTTGTAGGCATTTTCACTACTTCAGCGTGTAATTTCGGTTCAATGTTATAACACTGAAAAATATTTGTAATACATTTCCCAAATTTTGTTGACAAAGTGAAAGCAAATTCTTAAAATCTATTTGTCAACGAATGGCGGCTTAAAGCAAATCACAATCAATAATTTGAACAACATGAATAAATATTTGTGAAATTTAATCTGTTTTTCAGGAATAATCTTTCCGATATTCTTACAACCAATCAAAATGCTTCAAAAAAATTACTATTAATATGAGGAATTGTAGCATTCAACCACATAATGTAATGAATTCGACTAGAGCTTGCATATATGGCTGGGAAGAAGAGCTTATTTATCTTGCTACAGGGTGGTACACTCTTATATTTTCCTTCGTTGGCATTCTAACCAATATTTTAAGCTTCATCACAATTTATTCAATGAAAGTAAACAATTCAGCGACAATATATATTCAAGGTACAGTTAACATTTGACTTTCAATTTTTGAGCTTTTTTATGGACGCTAAGTTTTCTTTGTTTTTTAAAATCTGTATTTTTAAAAGAATATATATATATATATATATATATATATATATATATATAGTATCAAATACAAATTTCGCCAGATATACTTTGCAAAATGGCAAAATGTGAAACCTACTGCTTTAATGAATCAATAAACTTAGCGATTTAAAACATTTGCACTGTGTCCACCCTCTAGATCCGCCCCAGTCTGTAGTTACTCATCGTTTATCACAAGAGAGTTACGTTATTTGTTAACATTTGTAAATAGGCAGAAAGTGTGGATTTCTGTTGATTTAAGTTTTGCTACCTTAGCTTCTATTTGCCTTTTGTTTTACTATTATAAATTTCCCCAACTGCTGATTCAATTAGCTTTATATTTAGCATTTTTCGGATAATAACTTTTTCTTAAATTGCCCCTATATTTATCGGTATTATATATATTTTATTTATATTTTGTTGATCACAATGATCAACGCTTAGGTTATCACTCCGGGCGACAGGTAAGATAACCAGCTGCATTAAATGGTTAGTGGTTAAGCTTTTTAGTCTGGGTGATAGTAGGATTAGGTATAAGGATGAGTACGGTTAGGAATCGCGGTTTGCATGTAGCTATAGATATTGTATTTTCTCTTATCTAAAATGAGCTGAGAGTTAGGTATGGGAAATGGTTCATCGCTTCGGCCGGAAGCCTTGGTTCTGTAAGAAGTTTGGATTAACTTGTTCTCTGAATATCTGTTATTGGAACTCATGGAATGAACATGTTTTTGTTTTCTCAATAGATAGAAGTACATAACTAATTAGTAGTTTTATCGATTCTTTGTTATTTCTTTAATAGAATGTTTGCTGAGTATGGCATACGCAGTAACCACAAGTCCAGTATTCTACAATTATATATATATATATATACATATATATATATATATATATTAGGGGTATTCCAAAATTTAGTCGGAATAGTGGATAAATGGTATAAAAATAATTTTGATAGTAAAATTTAAATTACGTCATGCTCTTTCTTCATTTGAGTTTTACATAAGAGGGTTAAATAAGCAGTATGAAACGTGTCGTTTATTGTTGCAGCAAATATAGAATTTAATTATTGAGTTGCCACAAATATTCGAATTTGTTAGCCAAACAGGGAGAACGGCTGCCCCCACTTCTCTCTCAGCGCATCCAAAGCCCTCTCCCCTCTCGCCCCACCTATTATATCCCCATTTTCAAAAACTATCTAAGTTTTATGTGAATATTCAAATGAAAATATATTTCAGTGGTTGTCAAAGGTTAAAAATCCTTATATTCAAAATTTTCTATAACCCTTGAATGAAAGGTGTCTTAAAGAGACTAACACTTATAAATAGGACTAACAACAGTAAAAAAAACTCAAAATTGAAATAAAGGTCAATTTTGTCTAAATATTTAGAAATTTAATTGTTTTAATGCACATGCATGCATATTTTAAAAATTTTAAAGTCAAAATAAAGTCAAAAGTTTACAACATTTGGAATTAGGTTAAAAAATTGAAATTATCTTTGCGATCAAATTTGTAGGTCAAATTTTTTGGGAGAGAAATATTTATGAATGATATTCATAAAAAGATATTAAAACCATGTAATTGAAAAAATTAACAACATTTATCAATTGTAAAAGATTTATTAGTTTTGCATTAAATTGTAAACAAAAGTTTAAGTAGGAGGAAGCCTCTACCTCTAAACCTTGACCCTCATTTCCAATTCATTTATAGCTTTTAAAAATATAAATTACTTTATTACAAAAACATGAAAAAATATCATTGCACAATTTTTAACTATTAAAATAGAGATAAGTTGGAGCAAGCATTTAATTACTATATTTTAATTAGACTCGTGAAATGCTTTGAGTGTGAATGAACATCAATACATCTTTAGTTTTAATAAGAAACTACACGTGTAGCGAAAATACTAAGTTTAAGACGTATTTATTTCAACACTTTTTTGTTTATTTTTTTAATTTTCATGATTAGTGCCGTAGCTTTGTTTTCTACTTGTCTTATTGTATATATTTGTTTAACTTTGTAAATATGTATATACATTAAAATATGTAATATTGTATACTTTTGCAAATTTGTAAGTATGTGCAATGTAAGAACTGTTAATAAAGGCTATTAAGCTATATTACATGACTTAATGAATAATCGGTGCAATTGGTTCATTAAATCTTACAAAATATGGATTGTTGAAAATGGGAAGTGCTCTCCTGCTTCCATGGAAGGCTTCTTTTCAATGCTAAAAAGCATGCTTAGGACAGTAAAAATTCGAAGCATAATATGCAGTCCTATAGATATATATAGACTTAAACCAAACTGCTTTTGTACCTTTGAAGTTACAAACCATTTTGTCCTCCATTAGGAAATTTAGTAATCCAGGAATTCGCCTTGCTTGTTATTTTGGAAAAAATTATGATAGGAATTATTCTGTGTTTGAAATACCTTAAGATAAGATATCAACAGTTCTGAATGCAAAAAATAATAAAATTCTGCCAATATGAACTCTTAGGATAAAAAAAGAGTCTAAGTCTCATAGCAAAAGCAACTAGCCAAAGCTATTTAGTCCTCTGTCAATAGCAATAGACCACACAAGTTCCGTACAGCATGTCGTGCAGAAAGTATGACGTCACCGGGGATAGATGAGATGATTCTTTATCCAGGGATGTCCTTACTTTTGCGATAGCATTATTTTGTGACTGCTGGGTTTTTAAAAATTCTTTAAAGAAAACCTCACAAATTTTAGACAATGTCTATGGTGCTTAGGGTAATTTTGTTTATGTCTTGCATCTAGACATTGAACAAAATCGAATAATAAAGAATGCTCAATTTCAGAAGTAAATATAAACTTTACAAAAGGTCACCTTTCACAAAATATTAACCCATTTTCTTTTGTGCATTGCGAAATACTGCAACTTAGGACTTGAAAAGAAAATTGTCCTCTAAGGATAAAACAAACTGAATTTTGAGTATCATCCATGTCATAAATTTTTAGTGCCTGCGCATGTAAAAAGTTTAAGTCATGCCTACTCATTTAAATAATTGCATAAGCTAAAATGTATGCATGCTAATTTTGAAAATTGAAGGAAAGCACAAATTATAATTGGCAAGACTATTCAGAGTCAGTGATAGTGCGTGGATATTTTCTAAAAAAAATTAAGGTATTTTAGCTTTCGTGATATGGGTCAGTGCTTCTATAGTACAAGATGGGTCTGTTGATGTTTCTCAAGGAAAATAATTTCTCTATAGGAATTAATAATCTGAGAAATATTATCTTCACTTTCTGGGGCATGAAATTTGCAATGTCAATACATTAGTGAGAAAATCAAATAATAGATTTTGTTATCACCCACAAAAGCATCTACGGTCAATCCCTGCCTGGAAGGTTTTGTCAGACATTTCACTGATCTAACAATTTTCCGTTATCAACAGAGTTTTTATAATATTTGATGCTCGCATAATTTTCTACGATAAACATATTTTTAATTGCTGGATTTCATTTAGACCGTTTTTAGAGTGAAAAATATAATCGATAAAAATTCGTCATTATTAGACAACAATTTCATATATATGTTTGTAATGTGAGATAGGTTCACTTCGGATCAATGTATACATATATATATATATATATATATATATATATATATATATACAAAAGAATTCCTAAATATAATATTAGTTTATTAAAAATTGATAATAAGTGAAAATATTATTATATAAATGATTGAATTTACACAATTTTTTTCTAAAATCATATTATTAGGTTCATTTAACAATCTGAGAAACATTATCTTCAATTTCTCGCGTATGAAAGTTGCAATGTTAATACATTGCTGAGAAAATCAAATAATAAATTATGACGTTTTGTTATCACCTACAAAAGTACCTAGGATCAATTCCTGCCAGGAAAGTTTTGTCTGACATTGCACTATTACATATTTTGTTGTTGATCTCTTAAAGAACTTGCAAGAATTTTCAAAAATTTTATTCACGAAGTCCATTTTTCAATAGAAAAATTGGAAGTTTCAAACACGTTTTACAACACAACTTATTAATCTATAAAACCATCTATGATGATTAACCCTTCTTGTTTAGATCACAATATTTCATTTTGCTTTAAAGTATGTATTGAACTTGCAATTTGAATTATCGCACAACTCTTACTTGAACAAATCAATTTAGGTTTCCTCCGCTTAGTGATGTGCAATTACCTTTAAACAGCCAGGGGATTTTTGAAAAATTGTCATGATCCTATAAAAAAAATTTTAAACGTTTATAACTCAAAAACTATTAAGAGTGTGCTCAATCTGAAAACACCACATGTTAGAGGACTTCTGGTTTTGCGAATGGCACGCCTGAATGGGTTTGGAATATCTTTGCACACATCAAAAATTATTTTGCGTTATTACCGAAATAAGAAATTACGCTTTTAACGAGTATTATTATCTCTCTGATTCAAACATTTGTTATTAAATTTTACCGAATAAAAGAAGTAAGTAAAGTAAACATGTAAACTACATTAATGTGCTATTTCCAATGTCATGTATGCTAATTAAAAAAACAAGTATGTAAACTAAATTAAGCCACATAAATAAGCAAGTCCCATACATTAACAAAAAGCAAGTATGTAAAATAAAACAAAATATTTTTGTTTGAAAATACTTATTATGACTTTTATCGAAGAAATTTAGCAATAAAATATAATTCCAAATACGTGAATTTTTTGCATATAGAATTTCAATGATCATTCAATTATTATGTAATAGGTATAAAAAAATTGGCTACATTTTAAAAAATAGATTACAAACAAATGTGTTTGCAAACATTGCATATTCCAATGACGTCAGAGATACACCCCCCGCCAATATACATGGCCAATTATTTATGTAATATGTATAAAAAAATTGGCTACATTTTAAACAATAGACTGCAAACAAATGTGTTTGCCAACAAAACAGAATATATTCCAATGACGTCAGAGATACACAGACGGCTAATATAAACAATTATATCATAGCCATTCTCGCCAAGGTCAAAAAGTCAAATATGCTACGTACTTCACTCAGTTTTATTCTACTAAGGTATCATTAGTATTACATCGAAATGACAATATAATGAGCAATTTTTTCAATCAATTATGTATTATCTGATAAACATGACACTTCTGCATTTATAATTTCATTTGATAGTCATATTTCAGTGGTGTAAGCAAGATGTTGGTGAGACAGCAAGTTCAGGTCATTGATTAATTTTATTCTCTGTTTTATCTTTTATACTTCTAGAACTGCGTAGTGAGTAAATGCATTTTTAGTTTAACATTTTGCGAAATTAGATTTGATATAGGTACAATCATATCTGTACATAAGTACATATAGTCTATCTTGCAGCTTTTTTACAGTTCAGGAATTGTCTTAGGTTTCGTATATTTAATGAATTGTTTTCAAATCCTTCTGGTATCATTTTATATTCTGTTTCTTTGACAAATACTTTTTGTTTTCATCCAATTTAAAATCCCGATTATGCTTTATTACAATAACCTCTAAGTTTATGAGCACTGGTTAAAGTATTTCTCACTTCCCAATGCCTTTATAATCTCAGAATTATATTATGCACTTTTTTAAAACCTTCTGAAATTTATATATTCTTCTAAGGTCTTTAATTATTACAGAAGAACTACCTGAATTGCTAAAAAATATCATTAACAGATGTCTCATCTTAATAAAAAATTACTTTAGCTGCGGCTTCAAGAATTCTATTAATTTGAATTCATTAGATTACTTAATTGTCATCACTAGGACTATAATTGTCAAATAATTTGAAGTTGTTTCTATTTTACGGAATGCTTAGAATTGGAGTTAATCGACTGTTATTTTGCTTCTTATATACATGAAGTTTCTCCATTTCTTTATTTGGACTTGCAATCATTTCTTCAAGTGTTTTGATAAGTTAACTGTCTTAAACGAATAATTTTCTTTTAATAAAGCATCAAAATTTCGATCAACAGAATTTGAAGATAATATAATAAAATATTTGCTATATAATAATGCAGGAATGGACCTGTCACTTAATGCGGATGTATAGTATAAAATTGTAGGGAGAGCTCAGAGGCATCTAACTTATGTAATATAATGACTGCAGACTATTACAATAAGGATATTAGCAGCCCTGAAACTTCATGAGTCTAACAAACATGACATGACAACAATTATTGATAATTAATAAGTAAATAAGCATTCTCTGTTTAGTTTCTAAAAGAAAATCTCAGACTATTGTTCACTAAATTCATCCTGGCTAACTCTGAAGTGTTATCGTAAGTAATATTGATTGGAGGTTAAAATAATTTCTTTTGAATAACAAAAATAAAAGAAAGCAAAGTTCGTGATGTCAACATGGTTAATGTTCCATCTGCTTTTCTATATTTCAAATAACATATTTAATTGAAAATGGTGCTCTCTAATATGTCCTGAATTTGTGTTCAGCTCAATAAACTCATTTGTAGTCTCAGATATAAGCTGATACCTAGAATTGCCCGATATTAGGGAAAGCCATAGGCATGATTTAATGACAGTGTAATAATGAGTTGAATTTCCTATATGAGTTGAAAGTTAATGTCTTTATACCCTATTTGTATGCCTACAACTACCCTATGCAACTCTAATATTGATTTACAAAAAACATTGGATGCTAGTAAACAAAGGTTCTGGAATTATCCATGAACCATTATCAGAAACATTATTGAATTAGCTTAGATAAAGAACTTTCAATTGCTTAGATCTTCATTTAAATTAGCAATACACTTCAATTTAAGTAAGTATCGTTCATGATAATAGAATCAGTACCAATCGGCCTCAACCAAATCATCCTTGGTTGAAATTTTCACCCTTAATCCAAGTAAAAGTATCTCAGTTGACATTTAACTGCTTGAGTGTTATATGGAATTGTTAATACAGTTTTAGCTTAATTTACAATGGTGCTAAATGTGATAATTTAGTATTCAAACTATGTGTATGTAAAACTCCCTACATGTTTAAATACTATATAGAACACATGTTAAAAGTTATAAATATACAATACAATTATAAATATTAAAATTTCTATGGATAACAATTTGTTGTTTTCACAAATTAATCAAATCGCACTGTATGCTTTTAAGCTGCTGCGATATTGCCCTATCTGCATTGTGCCACATTATTCACACACAATTCTTAAGGCCAAGTAAAGTGAAATAATCAGTCAATGAAAGCGATCCATTTAATTTTGGTATGATCTAATAAAAATTAGCCATAAAAGTTCTGAAATGATGATAGTATTATATCTAAAAAAGATAAACATTGTTTGTTACTAAAGATAATAACTACACATTTTCAACGCATACTAGCAAAAAATAGAATAATAGTGTTCCTAAGTGTTTGGCAAAAAAAAACAATATCTTAAATAGAGTGCATTTGAATATCAAAGTCATTAACATATTTCAATGAATATTACAAAAACAGCTTGAATAAATTTCAAAATTCTTATATCATTTTCAGAGATCCATTTAAACATTAAGTATGTTACTCCTTGAAACAAGAAGCAACGCCTTTTAAGACATTTAATGTCAATATTTCCCTGATTATTTGACTAGACTGTTTATTATCACATGATATCTGAGACAAATTTCTGCGTCTTTCTTAAAGCAATTGCGGTTTCTTAATATTGTGAAGTTCTTATGATTGGAAGTTAGACATTTGCAGCAGCACACATTTTAAGTCGATCCCATATTTAGTTCTGGTCGAGATCAAATAGCTTTTTTCACTGTGCTGCTAGTCTCAGTTTCATAGAGTTACTTCTGATCATGAACTTCAAGAAAATACGGAAAACAACAAATATTATCAAGTTAAATATGAAATCCAGAATTTTGCTCCTGATATCGAAATTTGTGATCTTTGATGTGACACTGCTCACGTAGAAATATTTATTACTTAATTGTATGTGCCAAGATTCCTCGCAACTGTTGTAATTTTCTGGACTACTTCGTTACTTAGTAGAATTATTGGACTAATCTCATAATTATAGTATTATTAAGCGTCATAACTTTAACAAGGGCTTTGCCAACATTGCAATTCCTTCTCTAATGGCTGAACTGAGTTTACTGAGACTGTTAACACAACTGAGAAATAGCAAAGTAATTATGGGTTAATCAATAGATCTAGAATTAAGCCCTGGCTCTATGTAACAAATAAATATTTACCTTAACCTGCCTATCATCCATTTTAATGAACTGTTTTTTCACATTTACAAAGAAATTTCTCCAAACCTATTAGAAAACTCGAAAATCGTAATGCATGGACAGGTCTATTGGAGAACATGCTTTAATGCAATTGTAGAATCATCACCCAGGCCAAGATGTGCATTAATTCAGACTCATTTACTGACATTGAACTACAGTTTCTTTCAAGCAGGGTAATGTCTAATTAACTTAACTTTCGTTGTCTCATGTACACTGTTTCTCTATCTTTATACTAAACTATATTTAGCATCCATATAAGTTAAGAGTAACAAGTAACGGCCATGGTTTAGTTAACTGTATGAGAGAGACTCCAGTTAACAATGGGCCCACTGCCCGAAGCGGTATCTGATCAAGAAGCTATCCACCAAGCTGCAACAGAGTGAGGTTCCATCCATCGATCGATCAACTCAGCTCATTCTCAAGGAACTATATTTATTAGGTGTACCCTAACTATGTGATAATAAAGAAATGACACTATTCGACTTAATAGCTCATTCTCGTTAATGTGTAACCGAAACAATATAATTACGCAACCTTTCAGTGACACTAACTGCTGATTATAAAAACTAGTTAATAAATAAAGCAGCAGTTCCCTACCTTACATATAGTAACAATTTAATAAAATCACTGAGTACTGACACTAGCTGCGACGAAATAAAGAGTTAAAAGCTATCTACAGATGATAGCAGCTTCGTAACCTACGGTAAAAACTAGATGTAAAATAATATATACAAGGCCATTTTCAGTCTCGGTTTGGGTCTAATACTGTTAGTAATTTGGATCTAAAATAAGATAATTAATAACTAACATTCCTAAAGTTGGCGATCTCGCCTTATTGCGAATTTGTTACTATATGTAGCTCCGCAAGCAATCGATAGCCAGCTAGGCAATAAGTAAAAAAACTCTTACACCTATACATAACTTAAATGTTTGATCCGATCTAGGCAACAACCATTCTAATCCCTCGCAACAGCCTATTGATCGTTACAAACATGAAATGCCTAGCTACGCATTTTAATAAATAATCAAACCGCTAAAAGATAAGTGAGTAATAAGGATTTTATTCTCTATCAACCTTTCTTTTTACATGTTGCATATTTATAGCAAAGATTTATAAACATATTTATCATTAAACAAATACCTGTCACCAGTTTTGTGTTGCCAACGTAGAAAAAGTTCTGCGTTAATATGGCGGTGTCAAAATCGACGTGGAGCTTTATTGTCCACATGTGATTTGCCAAAAGTTAAGGTGACAAATAATTGTTTTACAAAATCATTTACAAATTCAAATCACATGACTTGGTTTTTTGTTAATTCAATCAAGTACAAAATTAATGAAATCAATTGATGTATGATTCGATCTTAGTTTCTCTTCTGTAATTTTGTTCTTTGTTGGATTATGCTACACAATGTTGAAAATTTCTATTAAGCGTATTACTGTAGCTGAAGTTGAGGTAAATAATAAAAATTTTTCCTTGAAAATTTCTAATTTTTGAAAAAATTAAATTCTCTCCATGACTAATATTCAAGTATTTCTAAAGTTTTGAGTTCATGGAAGCAACAAAGAACTTTGACTGTTTTTTGATCAATGGAAAGATATCTCAAACCCATTGAGGAGTGCTGTGCACAAATGCAGTCTAAGGTTAATTTTCATTGCCTGTTACCTGCATCGCTGTAGAAATTATTTATGCATTTGTAGGCATTTTCACTACTTCAGCGTGTAATTTCGGTTCAATGTTATAACACTGAAAAATATTTGTAATACATTTCCCAAATTTTGTTGACAAAGTGAAAGCAAATTCTTAAAATCTATTTGTCAACGAATGGCGGCTTAAAGCAAATCACAATCAATAATTTGAACAACATGAATAAATATTTGTGAAATTTAATCTGTTTTTCAGGAATAATCTTTCCGATATTCTTACAACCAATCAAAATGCTTCAAAAAAATTACTATTAATATGAGGAATTGTAGCATTCAACCACATAATGTAATGAATTCGACTAGAGCTTGCATATATGGCTGGGAAGAAGAGCTTATTTATCTTGCTACAGGGTGGTACACTCTTATATTTTCCTTCGTTGGCATTCTAACCAATATTTTAAGCTTCATCACAATTTATTCAATGAAAGTAAACAATTCAGCGACAATATATATTCAAGGTACAGTTAACATTTGACTTTCAATTTTTGAGCTTTTTTATGGACGCTAAGTTTTCTTTGTTTTTTAAAATCTGTATTTTTAAATATATATATATATATATATATATATATATATATATATATATTCATCAAAATTCTACGCAATTTAAACTTAATTAATGCACAAATTTATAACAATTCAGAAAATTTTTTTTTCGTTTTAACATTTTTGAAAATGCACAGTCAATACTATTTGGTAACCAAAGGCAATCATTTACAGGAGGGTTTCACATCTACTCCAGGAAGACATGAACTCCAAAGCCCCTGGCCTACGGCCCTGTATGACACGATTATTGCATTAAGGTTAACAATGCAATTTGAGTTTGAACAGAATTGAATTAGCATTGCTGACGGACTAATGCGGATATGCATCCATGCACATATTAATAAATATATTATGCAAATTATCCAATCAAATTCAGTTTAATGCTTATAGGCCTCAATGAGGCAAAAACACTATCAGTGGCTTAAAATAAAAATAAGGCCGGATCGGGCTTGGGCCTAAAAAATCGGTCCAATTCCAACTCTGGCGTTCCATACTATTATCATAGTATGCACCACTATATTTAGCCTAGTTTTGGTCCAATAATATTTACGCATAATTGTGGCAGAATGTATTAAATAACCGCACTTTAAATATATTTGTCAGAGGAATAGCAAACCTTTGCCATTTTGTATTTCTTTCAAAAATAGTATAATGGTTTTCAACAGCGTTGGAACCGAGCCTGATTTTTAGGGTTACTCAAGCTTGAATCCAACTTCCTACCTTGTCAATCCTGAAGTATTACGCTTTGCGACAACTACTCAGACCATGATATCAGATGATCAACTGTCTCCACTTCCTTCTTCCATAGCCTGAGCTCTCCTGTCCTCATGCTTCTTCCTTCGGTGTTTCCTGTTTATTGTTCTTTTCTGTCATTATAAGTGCTTCTATTTTCTTCTTTTTAACATACATAACTTGTAAGGATTATAAACAGATTTGTTCTAACATGCAATTTAACTAAGTTCTGCAATAAAAAAGAAGAACCATAATTTATATTGAAAGAAATTCAATTGATTTCAATGAATATGTCCGTAATAGAAATTTTTAGGCCCTCAGGCATGCTATCTTTATCCGGCCAAACATTTGGCTCAGCACACCAAGATAGATATATTTAGAACTGTATACCATCAGGTGTCGAATTTGCTTTTTTATTGATTTTGAATATATAATATATATAATATAGGCAATGACCCAGTAAACATCAAACTGTCGTAACGACGTCGTTGAACACATAATAACGGCACTAAAACAACAAACTATCAATAAAAATGCAGTTTTTAAAAAATTTATCTTCAAATTGTCCTAATACTAAAATTATTCCTATTTTTAAATATTTTTTGCTAGACCGAATTATATACCGCCACTAATCCGCACTATAAATGCCACTCAAACAATTCAAAACCAATTAAACCCCAATACACCACAAAAACGACGTCGTTACAACAGTTTTATGTTTACTGGGGAGTAATGCAAGTGTAATTTAATAATTTCTGTACTATTTCAGGAATATTTAAACCTCAATAAATTTAGAAATCTATTAATAGAAAGCAGATTTCAAAACCTTTGCCTGATGAATTCTAAGACATTAGGTTGAACATATCTAGTGCATCTGTTATGAAAAAATTATCAATTTCAGGGGTAGTGAATTTCTAAGAAATAGAAATTAAAGAACATAAGCATATAAATGTATGAATTTTGAAAAAAACGCATCTTTATATGTTATGCTTTACTTAACTCCAAATGGTCTATATTATTCCTTAAACTCACAAGCTATTTTGTCCATATTCTCAAACAATTTTCTGTTAGAAAATATGAGAATTTTGGAATTTTGAGACAGCTATGGGATTGTGTCATTAGAATTATTGCTGTGTTTTAACTTCTTTCAATGGGAAATTTGATTTTTGCGAAAATTTAAAATTATTTACTGTTAACCATTAACAAACTGTTTTTCCAAATTTACAAAGAATTTTCTCTAAGCCTATTTCCAAATATGAAAATTTTGGTGCATTGATAGTTCTATTGGGGAACATATTTTAATGCAATGTTAAAAATCTTTTAAAGCTTATTGCTGTGGCAGAGGTTGTTCGAATTTTCAAAAAAGATTTAAATTCTCTCCATACCTAGTGTTTATGTATTTAGAAGGTTTTGAGCCCATGAAGGCAACAAAGAATTTTGATTGTTTATTGATATGTGCAAAGATATTCCAAATCCATTGAGACGTCCTCCATCATGTGGTGTTCTCAGATTGAACACAGCATTAATAGTTTTTGAGCTATAAACGTTTAAATTTTTTTTATAGGATCATGAACATTTTTCAAAAATCCACAGGCTTTTTAAGGTTCAGCTAACAAAGCAATCTAAGGTCTATGGCAGTAACAATTAGTCTTAGTTATTTGGTTTTATGTCAATAGCAATTATTTTCGTATGCCAAAGACTGTTAAATTGGAGCACAATATTTTAATTTTTGACCGTAAATTTATA
Source organism: Hofstenia miamia (assembly GCA_900660155.1). Lineage (NCBI taxonomy): Eukaryota > Metazoa > Xenacoelomorpha > Acoela > Hofsteniidae > Hofstenia > Hofstenia miamia. The sequence continues at coordinate 1,003,277 of CABFPE010000109.1, forward strand.
TATTCTTTGTTAGTTGTTCGATATTTTATATAAAATTAAAATATTTTAGCTTTGGCGATATGGGATAGCGCTTCTATACTACTAGATGGGCCCGTTGATATTTCTCAAGGAAAACAATTTCTTGACTGGAGTTTTCCTAAAGCCTTTTTACTTGAACAAATCGGTAATTATGAACTAGAAATTTTTTGATTAAATCATTGTTTTCAGTATAAAATATATTTTTTACATTAATTGGATTAAGTTTGCTTCACTCTTGGAAAATGCTGGTTATTTGGCAAATATATTGTTGACACATTAGTATGTCGCTCGTTATGTAAACGCACAAGAGCTATTGTATAAATTATAAAGGTCTGAAAATGTGCAAAATTTGTTGGCCCCTCCCAATTCAACCCAACGAAACTCAAATTTTAGCAAAGGCATTTGGACCCAATCCAACTTCTAGTGAGTTTTTAATGGGCTTGATTCAAAGTTATGGCAAAATATTAATTCAAGTATGACCAAAATATAATTTTACAGCTCTTTGCCCATAGCATACATACAGTCTGTTCCATAAGTCCTTACGTTTCAAATTATTACTTCATTTAAGCAATAATACAAACAGACATTATCTTATCCAATCAGATTCTGTGCGTTGTTTATCCAATTAGAATCTGCGTGTTGTTTATTTATTTTAATGGGGACGGTACCCCACGCCCCACCCCACACTGCCCACATCACCCGACAATTTCTGAATGACAATTTCCCCAACCAGTGGGTAGGGAAGTTCAGGCCCATCCCATTGCCTGCTCGGTCACCGGATTTAACGTCATGTGATAACGCTCTTTGGGGCATCATAAAGAAACGTGTACTGGCTGAAAAAGCAAGATCAACTCAGGATCTGAAACAGGCAATTAGGAATGCTATTGCTAACTTTAAAATGGAATCTCTTCCAAAGATACATGCACGTACTTTTTGTCAACTACAACTTTGCATTGATATTGATGGGTTGCAAACCGACCCTTACGAATAGCCTATGTACTAGGATTACTTTTTGATGTTAGTTTTTGTTTGTTAAATATAGATGTATTGATTATATTAATGATATTGTTTGTTTATATTATTGATTAAGTGCAGTAGTAATTTGAAACTTAGGGACTTACGGAACAGACTGTATACAAATATATTTGAATGTAACTACAAATTATGCGTATTTAATAGTAAAAATAGTTAAATACTGTAAAAAATTTCATACCATACAAAAACCAAAATAATTAGACAACCAACTGATAGATCTTTTGTAGTTCTGCATCAGCCTACACTCCTTCAAAAACCCAATCATGACACATATTCACTTGAAACATCGACTTAAGCCATTTGCTTTGGCTATGGTTTTCTTTCTTGAAAAAAAATTATTCCCCTGAACTAACTCTAAAACAACCTTTATTCAAACTACATAATTAAACATTTTATTACAACTAGAACTAACTCTAAAACAACCTTTATTCAAACTACATAATTAAACATTTTATTACAACTAGAAGAAACCTAAGTATTTCGTTAAGTTTGTGTGTCATACACTTCTGACAAAATTATTTGAGGGCGATCATGTGTATTCACTCTCTATGAGAATTATGCTTAACTTAAATAAATATTTTTTATTTCTCAGCAACTAAATTTTATATAACAATGAAAGCTCTGATATCAGTCTCGTAATTTGAATAAGGGAGAAGTAAGAAAATAGTTC
>CABFPE010000109.1:1012453-1024072 GCA_900660155.1 Hofstenia miamia
TATATATATATATTTACCTAACAAACGGAACAAGCTTAATGAATGCTTATGTTATCAATTACTAAAAATGAATTATTTCTCCTTACATCTCACCAATGCAACCATTATTAGGCAGGCTAACACGCTTATTTTTCCGTAGATCAGTGGGTGAAGCGAATACAGGCTGATGCACTGTTAGCTAGCTGTTCCTAATTTCAAGTAGGAAGCACTTCTTTCTTTTGAAGTAGAGTGATCTCTAGAAATTTATTACCTTCTTAGATTTAAATATAGCTAATCAGAAACTTAGGCCGATCCCTGCCCAGCCTGACTTTGCTCCAACCCAACTGTCGTCAACCCCAAATTAAGCCCACCAATAACAGAGAAGAACAAGCAAAAAAGAATGGCTTGGGCATGAACGTACATGAAAGTGGATTTCAGAAAAGTAATATTCATAGACGAATGTCGTGCTGCGCTTGATGAACCTGATGGATGGTCAAAAGGCTTTCAATAGATGAATCTATTCCTTCAAGCCTTAGACGACAGCAAGATGGAGGTGGGTGATGTTCTGGGCAGCAATTGTCGGGCAGACGTTGATTATGCCATTTCGGTTGCCCGAAGGTGTTAAAATGAATTCTGAGACATACGTTGACTTTTTGACACAAAATTTCTTTCTATGGTATCGAAGACAGAGTAGAGGATTCAAGTCAAAATGTATCTTCATGCATGATAATGCTCCAGCTCATACTTCGAGGCTTACAAAAAAGTTTTTAGCCCCTAAAAACATCAAAGATGACCATCTTATGGTATGGCTTCCTTCTTCACCAGATCTGAATTGCATTGAGCATTTGTGGAACATCATCAAATCAGAGGTTTATAAAGGTGAAAAGCAATATTCATCGAAAGAGAGACTCTGGGAGCCAATTGAGGCCACTTGCTGTAAAATCAGCTCCTCAGTTATTTCGAAACTGACACTTTTGGTGAAGGTCTTTGAGACAAAAGGGGACTATATGAACATGTGAATTAAACTGAAATCATGCCCAAGCTGACTGGCTGTGTTATTTCCATATGCACAAAGTGCATAATAGGGATAATTTCATTTATTTGTAATTTTTTTTTGAAATTTATGTAATGTGCATAATAGCTCTGGACACCAGAAATTTCGTTTTTTCTGTTTATTTAAAAATAATATTTAATATATCCTTCTGAAAATTTAGAATAATCATTGAAATGTATGCAAAATGCTTGTCATAAAAAATTAGCTTTCTCAGAATAATAGTATTAATTTTATTCCAAAAAATGTCATCTGCATAATATCTTTGGAGGTGGTGTAGTTTGGTATTAATAAAAATCAATATATAACACATTGAAATTTTTTCAAAGGAAAATCATCACTGAGATAAAAAAAAAAGTGTTACTTATGCTTCATACATCTGTTAGTATTAAGAAGAAATTGTTCTACAAAATCAAAAGTTAGATATTGCCAATAATCATAATGGCTAATGACAAATTTTATTATGCCATACATACTTTATGTAAATGTTGTGATCATAGTTTAATTTCTTTAGGTTTGATATGGCAAGAATGTCACAATGGTGCGAAATAAGGTTAATGTTAAGCCTTCAATATGCATAAAACCGGTGAATTGTGTGTTGGAAGCATGATATATTTTTGGGTCATCAAATTGTGCAGTACACTTAACAGCTAATGCCATATAACTTTACTAGACAGGATAACAATGTTTCTGGAAAAGGAAATTTATTTTATGTTTCAGGAAGATTGAAGTGAATCTTAAATAATTGGCAATCGATTTTTTAAAGTATTAAATACGTTAATAAATTTCCAATTATTGCAATAATTGCAATATCAATTTAATATTGTCTACCTCTCCAGACATAGAGCAGCTTTATTACATATTATGTACTATGATTGTTATAGGTAGGAGCGTGCGGGGCGAAGCCCTTCAAATTCAAAATCTGATTGACGGACATTGCATACCTTGCGTACTGGCACTGGTTGTAGGCAAACATTTCATGAGGAATTGAAGCATCTCTGCTATGTTGAGGGGCACGTTCCCCCAGTTCCTCCCCCTCGGGGTGCGGTTTGGTAAGAATTGAATACATGCTTGTGAACTGAAAGTTTTGGGCAGAATATGACAGCACTTCTAGAGAATATCCATTTTTGTGTGTCCCTTTTACGTAATGTCTGACACCAGGTGTTAGTTTTCAATTTTAGACTTACCCATTAGAGTTGTCGAAAATTTACATTGACAATTTAAAGAGTAAAGTAAGGCTTTAAGATTTTTAAAAAAAATATATCGTAATAAGCACAAAACGCATTGGTAATCTACTTTTCAGAATATTGTTAAAACTGTAACGTCCAACCCTATGGAAGTGACTGTACATATGTCTGAATATTCGCACAAAAACATAAAAAAATCAAATTGTTTTAAATTTCAACAATTTACATCAACTATTTCAAAACACAGTGTTCAATGTTGAACATAGCCTGCAACATCAGCATCTTCTGGATAATAACACTTAATATATCTTGTATACGTAGTTTTGCTTAAAGAATCAAACGTACATGCTTCAAATCCTTCAAAAGAATTGGTCCCATTGCAAACTATTTGATTGTAGCAAGATTTATCCTCTGGATTCACGTAGGGCATTTCGTCTATGTGAAATGATTCAATGATAGTGGCACTTCTAAAAACATTCTTTTGAAAGAATATTTTGCAAATTTCCATGCAGAGACAACTGGTTCTCAATTTTGCTACTGCAATCAAATAAAAGTTAATATTTATATTATTAATTAAGAATATATGCATCAGTGGAAGTCGAAAAAATTATAGTAGCTTTCTTACATCCTTTTTCACAAATAATATTAATGATCTTTTAGCTTATGTGTAAATTCATTTTTTATTAATTTTAGTTTCTACTGAATATTAAAGACATTAGTGTTTATACATAACGTATAAGGCATATGTTGCAACATTCCCTCATGTAAAGTAGTATTAAGTATAAGTAAAGGAATTATCACAATGCATATACTAGATTTCTTTATTCAAAGTGTAAAGCAATCAATTATTTTTTACAATATATATATTCAAAGATTATTAATTATCAACGTGCAGAAACTCTACAACCTAATATTAAGTTTCTTCTATGTCTAGCAGATTTGCACACGTGCATCGCTGACTCCGGCCTAATTCTTAAAAATGTACCTGCAATTTTCGCTTATCGGCTGATACTGGAATGAACTTGAACAACAACGAGGAACTGGCCATGGTCAGTCCGGTTACTAAGCTAACTCTAAGAGAAATACACTTCTGCTTAAGAACCAATGAATAGTTAAAGTAAGTCATTGAGCTAATTAAAAAATACAAAATAACGCAGAGATCAGAAAATAGAAAATTTCCATACTACGTACAATCACAATGTGCAGTCTAACAACCCCAGTTTTGAATAGTTAATAACGAACATACATGTATTAGTTAGAAAATGGCATTGTTGATTATTTCTGTGTAAACTCTCGAAAAAAGGATTAGACAAGTCTGTATTTATTGCAGAGAATCGTCAATTCATGAAAATCAGCAAGTATTAGAATTAATTAACACGGAATCGAAATTACTTCAAATTCTCTATGTGAATATGATTTTCGTCAGTATAGTCGCATTGTAACTAAAGCAGAAAATTTGTAAAAAATTCAATTCTACAATTTTCAGAATCAAGAACTCAACTATCAAAAATTCATCCAGTAGATACGTAATATGTGCATATAGGAATTAGATATCTGGCTCAATTAAAACATTTCAGCCATTTCAGCACCTTGGTAGCGAGCTTATACAATTATGTGTGTGAATTGCTTAATGGCAGTTTAGCCCAGAGAGAAATGTATAAGCTCTCAAAAAGATTTAGTTTGGTCTTGATGACAATTCATTTTATTAAGTAACACGGACCAGTACAGTTCATAATATCATCATGTAATATTTTATCACCAACTTACAAAATTTAGTACCGTTCACTCTGTAAATTTGGTATACTAATTATAATATTTGCAATAATTTGGCATTTTTTGTCAAATTTTCCAAATATATTCACTAGGGAGACAATAATATCAACATTATATTATCAGGGCTTCCCATTTTGCTGTTAACAGCACATAAACAGTATTGCGAAATATTAAAATATAAAACATAATTGATGCTTTGAATCACCCTTTATCAATGGGGTTTGTTGATTACTTGGAGCTGCAATCATCTTTATCAAGGATTACAGGACAGGGCTGAATTCTTGTATATCTTTGATGGGCTGTTGAGGTTATTGAAAGACATTGATAGTGTGTTATTGTGTGAACAACACAGATAATATGCAAATATGCTGTTGGGAGCCTTGATTATTCTGCACATATCTTTCTATTGGATTAAGATGAGGTATATTATTATCTTGTTATTTGTTCGTTCAAAAACTTTGTCGGCATGCTGTTCGCGTTTCAATTTTATTACACTTAACACTAGAAGGACCGGCTGGGTCATTTCGACCCACTTCCCTACTTTAATGGCTTGGTGTGAAGTGGATAAATGGAGGCATGAGCTGAGACTAAGTGACTTTGTTTGTTTACCCAAGGCAAATCATAATCATATTAATGTAACCGTCTTTTGCAAGTGCTACACTGTCATTATCCTTCTAGTACCAACTGGGTCATATCGACCCATATTGCAGTTTAAGTATGCGTCCACAGCGACAAGCGGCTTAACATGCTATTAGAACAATTTGGAATGTTGCTGATGATGAATTGGATCCATATCAATCTGACGACAACCAGGTGAATGAGGATGGAGGAGAAGCAAGTGAAGCATTTCCCCTGAATGGCGAACAACTTCTCAGTTCTTCTGATGAAGATACAGAAGAAGCAAACGCAGAAATGGTAATCCAAATTCTGATTTTCTTGACAAAAACGGATTACTATGGGAAGTGCTAACAACCTCCAGCGACTCATCGTCCGCAGGTAGGACACCAACACGTAACGTTGTAATTACTCCGCCAGGTCCTAAAAATTTTATATGGCAAAAAATAACAGATGAAGTGTCTGCTTGGAAATGTTTGGTGACAGAAAAAATGCTTCATGATATTGTTAGCAATTCAGTTACTTGGGCTACTGAAAAGGGAGAGCCAAACTAGAATCTATCAAAAACTGAGTTTGAAAACTTTATAGCTGTTCTATATATATATGGGGTATATTGGGATTTCACAATTTATCTTCAAGATCTATGTGGTCTTCGGATTTTGGCATACCAATAGTTCGGGAATTTATGCCTTGCAATCGCTTCCTTGATATTTTGAAACACTTGAGGTTTGACAACCCAAACCGACGTTCTGAACGCTTAAATACCGATAAGTTCATTCATATTCGAGATTTAACAAATACATTTGTAGAAAACTGCATTGCTTCCTATAGCCCCAAATGGAATTTGACTATTAATTACTCCCCATGAAAAATAGATATCCATTCATTCAGTTCATAAAAACAAAACCAGATAAGTTTGGAATAAAATTTTGGGTTTTGGTCAACTGCAAAAAAACTATATACTAAACTACATTCCATACACGGGTAAAGAAGAAAGAATTGGCCGCCTTTGTGAGTCAGTGGTAAAGGACCTTATGGAACCTTTCTTGAAATTAAGATTGAATGTGACAGCTTATAATTTTTTTACGAATGCGTCGACCATACAATACTTATTGCCCAAGAAGACTACTTACGTGGGCACAGTGAGACTGAATTCGAAAGATCTCTGCAAAGAAATGCTGAAGAAAAATGAACTTTACGCATCCGATTTTTTTAAGTTTTCTGGCAACTCGTTGCTTTTTCATATCAGTGCAAGACAAACCGTAAAGTGATACTGTTTTCTACAATGCACGATAACCCTACAGTCAATTTAAACTCTGCGAAGAAAAAACCTGAAATCATTGAAATGTACAACCATTCCAAAGTTGGGGTTGATGTTGTGGACTCAATGTTGAGGCATTACAGTACAAAGGCTGCAACAAGGCGCTGGCCAGTCGGGGTTTTTTTATGATTTACTGGACAAAGCTGCTTTGAATTCCTGGTTGTTGTTCAAAGAAACTACTAGCTCAAATATTACACGCAAAGGCTTTATCCTACATGTGGCAGAACAATTAGGAAATTTTAAAAGAGAGACATGCAGTGGCGCGGTCGAACAAAGCAACCCACAGGGCTAAAAAACGAGCAAGATGTGCGGTTGCAAAATGCGACAACAAAACAGTCGAAATATGTGCTAGTTGTAAGAAAAGTGTATGTGGAAATCATCGAGTTCAGCTGTGCAGACCCTGTTCGTCCAACAATTAGGGACTAAAAACTATCATAAACTTTGTGTTTCTTCATCAGTTTTATCAATTTTGAGCGTTTTGTTTATGTTAAAATTAAAAACGTATAAATTCAATTTTCTTTCTGTACTATTTTTCCTTTTTTTAGCGTATGGGTCGTTTCGACTCAGTTGGTCCATAGTGGGGGTAAGTTTTTTGGTCCTTCTAATGTTTAAAGATTGAATGAATTTAATTGGAGTCGGGTCCGATAATTAAATGAAATTAGATGAAATGCATTTCAGTTTAACAAATGATATTTTTGAATTTGTAAAAATGGAAGACTGATCACTAATTGTTTTCATTGTTACAGACTGTCTACAGACATTAGTTGTTTACACTTGTCAAAATAAGGCTACCATTGAAGCGCTCATGTTATTTCGTTGCATCTCTTTGTGTTAAGCAATATTGTTTCAGTTGTTTCTTATTTATAAAAAACAAGACAGAAACTGGTTAAGTAAATATTAAAATCAGCTGTTTGTAGTTTCAATGACAGCCTTTATTTTAACTAAAAAGTTTGTATGGGTAGAACTCACATTATAAAAAATATTTTTAGTATTATTTAAGGAATTTTGATGAATTTGAAAAAAACGAAATGCTGTTGCAGTAAAATTAAACTAACGTGCTCGGGAATTTACTAGGTAAGATAAACAAATTAATACCAATTCACACAAAATTGTGCATTGTGTCGCACAAAATGACTCTAGAAATTCAAATACAGAAAAAATGTTCTGATAAAATTGAGGTAAAAAATAAAGATTCCGGTTTTTTGGATTGCAACAGAAAGAACGTGATCTACTGGATCCCTCATGCGTTAGGATCGAACACATTGAATCTTTGGAGAGAGGCTTTAACTATTTATACCCGATAATTGAAAGCTTAACTTTTTTGTTCTATTTGTTCAATTACATTGTTTCTAAAATATTCTTCAAAAAAATGCAGTTGGAATTTGGTCTAAATTTATGTTTGAGAATGAATGAGTCAAAGCTATGTATCCATTACCATCCCTATGTGAGTAAAAATTGTTTTACTTTCGTAATTTTGAGTGTCAATTCTTATTTTGATAAACAGCTTGAGGATAAAATATGTAAAGCATATGTTTAAATACTACAGTACTGGAAAAACTAATTCGGCCACCAGTGATTTGTCATAAATAATTCTAAAAAATGGATTCCAAAATTTCATAGGTATTTATTAATTAGATTTGGGGTTGCACAAAGAGGAATTCATTAATGTTGAGACATAATTATCACTGCTTACTTTAAGTCTCAAGGAGAAATGCTACAATTCTTGTAGTTAGCTAATTTTGTCTTGGAAAAATGTATTTAGTGACTTTAGACCAAATCAAAGAATCTACAAAAATTCCATTGGTTGAGCTTTTTTCAGTCTATTTATAGTGAAAATGTCTAATAACAGTCTTTTTTCGCCATATATGATGCCTGGTTACGTACCTCTTGCCATTCGCGAGTTGATTATCTCCAAACATTTGAAGGGGATGAGTCAACGTAATATAGTTCGACATTTAGAGCGACCTCGAAGTACTGTCGGGGACATTTCACTTCAGAAAACATCATTGCCAAAACAAAAATCCGGAAGACCAAAGAAGCCCTCCAAAACCTCCCAATCAGCTCTTGTGTGCCTTTCAAAGCGAAATCCCAGGAAGACTTCAGAGGAACTTCGCAAAGAATGGGCTGTGGTCACCTCGTGTTAGCAAGAACTGTGCGAAACATCTTGAAGAAGTACTCAATTGCGACCTTCGTGGCATCCAGAAAGTCATTCTTAACCTCAAAGCAAACATTAGGCCAGCTGAGGTGGGATAATTTAATGAAAGAATTCATCTTAACATTGGTGTAATGTTATACTTTCAGATGAGTCAAGATTTGAGCTATACTCATCAAAAGAAATGTTGATAAAGAGACAAACTGGGCAGAAGTTCAGATTTTTGCCTCAATTTACTCGGGGGACCATGAAGTGCGGTGGGAAGTCTGTAATGGTATTGGGGTGCAATATGGAAGTGTGGCTTTCGCAGATTGTTCACATCACTGGTACTCTCCGAAGCTCTCAATGTGCTCGGATTCTAGAAAAGGAAGTCTTGCCACTCTTTACAAGTGATTCAATATATCAGCAGGATAGTGTTCCATGTCATAGCTCAAAATAAATGAAAAACTTCTTCCACAATAATTGGGTTGCTATCCTTGCTGACTGGCCTGGCCAATCTCCAGACGTTAAGATTATCGAAAATATGTGGAAAGAGGTCAAATATCGAATTGGACAGCATACTCTTCACGCTGAAGATGAGCTGTGGACAGCAATAAAGAAAGAATTTTATGCAATTCCCAACAGCTTTATTGAAAGACTTTTTGCTTTAATACCTGATCGCCTTGAAGCTGTTATTCGCTCAAACGAACACGCTATAAAATATTAGAGAGACAATTTTGTTGCTAAGTACTTATAATGCATTAATTATTAATTTATGTATCATAATTTGAATTTACTTTTATCAAGTTTGCTCATTTTTAAAATATTTTCAGGTGGCCGAATACATTTTTCCAATTCAAGTTTTCTAATTTTGATTAAAAATTAATAGCCAATTGTTATTCAATATATTTTATGGTATTAGATATACAGATTTTCCTTTCTCAATCAAAGTAACACTCAGTTATAATCTTAGACACACTCTATCCAATGAATGTTCATTATTTATTCAAAATAGAGGTCGAATACATATTTCCAGTACTGTAGTTTTCATTTTGTTAGATTTACTTATATAAGTGAAATCTAAGCCTTTGATGTTGTGTCTAAATTATGCGTAATACATTATCTAATGCGATATGTCAAATAAATAGAAAACTATACGTGAAGTTGAAGAATATGCAGGAAGCATTAGCAATTTCTTCTGTCATTGCGCATAATGGATACCATTCACTTATATTTTGATGATATGGAAAGTATACTTGTGCGCTGAGACCATCATCCAAATGATGAAGTCTTCCCAACCTCAGGTATTTACCTGTTAGCCGCGATTCTAAACATTTACAAAAATATATATTTTCAAATTTAAATGATTTCAATTATATAAAAACATACAAATATAAACGTTTTTAATAGGTGTCCGCGGGTGAATGTGCACATTGTTCTGTTAATATTCGGTACATATGCATTGAGAAGGGTAATGATAATTTTCTCAATCAAAATAACAGCTATAATATGCTAATTACTCTAGGCATTTTAGTTACTTCCGGAATAGGAAGATCCTGATTGTCTTCAACTTGGATTATTTGGAAGAAATGGAGACAGGGTTTTATCAGTATGTACTAGATAACTATTCGCTTTATGAAATACATGTATTTGTTTGCTAAGCGTTTAATGAATCAACCCCTTTATAAATGTACATGAGTATATGTATATTTCAGTTTTTCTGTTAAAATGTCTAACTTTGGTGTGCTGCGGTTGTAGTTTTAAAATTTCTTAGCGGGCGTACAATATATTTGCATTACGCTATAAATTAGGGCAACAAATATAGTTAAGAAAGCTCTTCACAAAATTGATTGTAACACCCACAAGTAAAATTTGAAAAATGTTCCCGACTGTTGAGTTTTGCAACGATTTGCGGGTTACCGGATCAGGGATTTGTCAAGTGAGTCACCGGGTCATATTAAAATTATAAAAATGTGAAGGAAATAAATGTACGCAAGGACTTCTCTTAATAAATTCAAGCTCTTATTATGTAAACATTGAGTGGTATGCACAGATCTCAAGCAGTTTCCCGTGTAGTTTACAGCAGCTTGGTGTTTTCGTAAATGGACAAATAGTTTTTCACATTTTCAAAGAATTTTCTCCAAACCTATAAGGACATTTGGAAATAGCGATGGATGTATGTATTGGTGAACGTTGCTTGTAAATAATGTTGGAAATTTGTACTTAACTGTATGGCTGTTTCCGACATACTTTAAAAAGTTTTAGGTTCTCTGTATACCCAATGTTCAGATAATTATAAGACTTACAGCCCTTCGAAGCAACCACAAACTTTTGTTTTTTGATTATAGGTAAGTTGCACGTGCGCAACTTTTATTTTTTCCAATTTGGAACTGAAAATTCAAACAATAGCTTTGCAAATCCGAATTCGATTTCTAATCCGAAATATAATGCGGTTTACTTGATAATATGAATTGCCAAAACATCAAATGTTAATAGTTTGGCATTGTTAAAAAACGAATTTGTAATATGAAAATACCGAGCAGTATATTCTACAATAAATTAATTTAATTGAGAATTGTGATTTAGGTTTCAAAAAAAAGTTAACTGCGAACTTATTTTTATTTGAAAATCCTTAGATCACCCTCTACACTGTACAAAGGTGGGATTTTGAATCCAACACGAATTTGATTTTGAGTATTCCCAGGGTATTAAACCTTAATTGGCTAAGATTAAGTTAACATATCGAAATTCGGTTGAGTGTAAGGTAATTTGATGTAATTACATTAATATAATGAATAAAATACAGGCATGTGTGCAAATAGAAGAATCTTTCACCACAGAATGGGTAGCAGCTTTTCGATTTGTTCATCAATTGTTAGGCGTGAAGCAAATATATTGTTATTATTTGTGAATTATATATATATATATATACATACATACATATATATACATATATATATTATTTATATATATAGTGAAAATTTATTTCTATTATTACTAAAGTAGTATTCATTTGACTATTTGATTATAGACCCATTTAAATACCAAAGCAAAATTCTGTAAACAATTTTCAAGCATTCGAATGCCTGTAAATACCAACGTGATTTGCTGCACCATTTCAATACCTGTGCAAACATGCTGTTACCAAAGCGTTGCAAAAACGTCTAAGATCTAAGAAAATGGATTCAATTGGGTCACCGAGTCATTTAATTTATACTTTTTCCGGATCTCATTGGTCCTATGCAGGTAGCAGGTGTCACAATTTCACATTTTGTGACCCGTGTGCAACAGTGCAAAAAATATTGTGAATTTGCATAAAATTATAGTAAAGACTTACGGTCGTATCCAATTACTGTCTCATTTTCAAAGGCATATTCAATGAACTCCGAAGAACTCAAGTTTTTGAAGTCAATTCGTTCATTACCGCCACTACAGTGAGACCTTCCATGAAATGTGTCGTTAGCAATGAGACAACTTCTATCGTACAAACTAAATTTAGTGGTATCGAAAGATATTCTTCGTCTTGGCCTTTCTATATATATATATATATATATATATATAT
>CABFPE010000109.1:1040087-1058479 GCA_900660155.1 Hofstenia miamia
AAGTAAAACTGAAAAAGTAAGTAAATGTGGGAAAGTAATACATGTAAAGTAAGTAAATGTGGGAAAGTAAAAATAAAAAGTAAGTAAGTAAATGTGGGAAAGTAAAACTAAAAAAGTAAAAAAATGCAAACTAAATTAGGTCACATAAAAAACACAAAAACTAGTAAATGTACATGCATGGCGTCAGTAAAACACCTCCGTCGATATCCACGGCGTCTCAGGTCAAAGGCTAACCCTCTCGACCAATCAGAATAGGTGTTACGAATCCAGCTCTCGACCAATCAGAATCGTTTTTGTGCGATCTCATGGACTCGGCCATTACTACTTGCCTGGTTTAACTCAAACAAAAGTCAAGTTCAAAGCGTTTTACCAGAGTAGTTAAAGAGACTATCATTTTGCGCCACTTTTTTCTGATTGGTCGTAGGAGATCGCCCTATGACTCATGGTCTGTTAGGTCTTGGATATTGACGGGATGCTGCAGTGACATCATGGATATTGTATAATTATGGTGTTGATTCACAAACATGTACTTACTAGTTTCTATAGTGAGTCATTAGTTGTGTGGCATTTATGGGGCATCAATTTAGTTTGCATGTTTGATTTTACATGTTTTGCACACATTTTTATATTTCTGCTAATATACATGAAATTTAACATGGTTTATGTAAAAAGGCGCAATTTCGATTTATAAAAAATTATACATGTGATGCTAATAGTAGGACTTATACATGCTTTTTTTATACACTATTAAATTAGTTTTACATAATTGTAGACTACATGTCTATTCTTTTGCATTACTTGGCTTTATATATTTTGTAGACTTCTAATCAACGTCTAATTATATATATATATCTTTTAATTAAGTAATGCATATTTAGAAGAAAAATTTTGTAAATTGACGATGCTCAAGTTGAGCAAAATATATCTGTTTTCGACTTTGCACATCTTTTTCAGTTTACTTGGTTTATAGCTCTCACGTGGGAGTAGACTTTTACATGGGTTTTCTGCTTCACTGCTTTGTAACAATAGGATATGGTTTAGTATGAAATTAATGTACGAATTCATTCTCCACTAGTATGGTAGTGGGCAGACACATTGGGTATCATTGAAAACTATACTACAATTCGAACGAGTATCAAGCATATAGATGACAAGTTATATCAATCACTAGGAATCCATTATACCCGCTCTTCTGCATACTGAACACGAGGACATCCTATTTAAAATGAGAGCTAAAAACGCCATTTCTGTTTGCAGAAAAGTAAAAACACAAGTTTCAATTTTGCCAAACAGGTTTCTGTGAAACCGTATTTATTGAAGTTTTACCTTAGATTCTTTTGCATTGGAGTAATCATACATTATTATTATGCTTACTTCTCACAGTTTCATGCTGGCATCCCTTTCAGCTCGGCGAACTGACCAGTTCCCAGGAAGTCTGCAAGGCTTCCTCAAGACTGGCTGCTCCTAACAATGCTGCCTTCTGCGCTACTGTCACTCCCCTCTTTGATACTTCCAACTCCTCCAATTATCTCATATGCTCCTACTACAACCTGGACTACTACAGCCTTCTTTAACTTCTACAGCCTTTCTATTTCCTCTGTCAACTCCCTGTACTTGTCTGTCTTCTCTTTCTCCTTGCTTTCTACATCTGTCTTTTCTCTTTGTTTACCTATGTATGGCCTCCGTGGTTCTATCACCTTGTCTGTCTATGTTGAAGTCCCACAGTATCTTAACCTCATTTTCTATGACGTCCTGTAGCTTGTGCTCATACCACTTGTCTCCTGCTTCTAAACCATTCTTCCTGCTCAATCTACAATGTACCATTCTATAATAATAATAATTATTATTATTCTGCAAAATTACATAGAGATGTTGATAGAGTAACGGAATATCTCACTAATAATTGTCTAAAATAAACACAAACAAAACGCAGTTCGGAGTTTTCTTCAATGATATAATTGAACCACAAGCTCAAATTAATATTTTACAGGAAACTAGATAGTCAAACCAACATAAATTACCTAGGTGTGGATATTGATAATAAATTAGTTTTCACCAAATTTTTTTAGAACAAAATTAGTAAAATGTGCAAGACAATCTGCTACTTGTACGCGATGAGGCATCTATCTGTACTCGTTGAAGTTTTGCATGCCTTCGTACTGTCAGACTTGAACTATTGTTCATTTCTATTCATCAGTCTATCTACCAAACACAACAAGAAACTGACTGAAACTATCAATTGGGCGATTCGTACTATGTAGAGTATCCCAAAATATGAATCAGTAAATTTCATAATGAAACAATTAAACATTTTACCTCCATATGAAACTATAAAACTTCAATCTTTAAATCTATTCCATAAATTCATGTTTTATCATAAATCAATTAAGTTTCTTGATAGATTCATCAAAAAGACCAACAGAGGTAATAAAGCGGCATCAATCCTCAAAAACAGCACTAAATTCTGGGACAGTTCCTATAGCTTAAATATCTTATCTTATAATCAAATTGTGGAATGCTTTAGACAATGATATAAGATATCAACCTAAATTAAAATTATTTAACAAACTACTGAAAGAGAATCTGAGAAATGACGTGTATTTGCAATGCAAGTGATCTTATAATTTACATTAAATTCACCTATTTTTATTGTATTTGTTGACAATTTGTTTTTGTTCTTTTTTTATTTTATTCATAATTATTCAGAATAGAATTGTTTCGTATTAATACTGCTTTTCATAAGACAGCACATTTTAATTTTATGCTGACTACACGCAAAATCGTTGGTCATCCCATTCTTGGTTCTTGCAAAATATTCAGATGATGAAATTGACTTCATTGTGCATTTTCTACGCGATTTGCAATTTATATTTTAGCCTTGAGTGGCTTCCTACCATATTTGCAGTATATTTGCATGAATGGATGTAGTACCAATTCCAGATTTACATTCTGTGAATGAGTAGAATTTATAAATTCCTTTCGGTTTTCCATTAAGGAACACGATATAGCACTCTGGAAACTGATAAGAAGCTACGACGATTAGGTACCTTTATATATGCAATACTCCATTCACTTATTACTCAAGACTTTCAACGAAAATAATATTAAACATAAATCGTCATTTCAAATAACAGTTTTTCAAATGCAGAAATCGCCGCATGCGTTATTTTAGAGCAGGTAAAGACAAAGACTATTTTAGTAAACAACATATAATCTGAACAGAAATTCCGATATTTCTGACTAATATTTGAAAATATATAAATCATTCAACATTCATTATGGGCATTTTTGAACGGTCTGTTGTTCTGCTGTTAGGAAACCCCGAATTTCAAGGGAAAATTTAAATCGAAGCATTGAAATAAACGATCTATAATAATTTAATTTGAACTATTAAATAAATTACTGTTTTTGAAAATAGAATCACATAAGACATTAAAAATGACACTCAAATACGTTAATGTCATCAAAATCAATTTTATTAATAATGTATTACAAAACATACAAAAACTGAATATACAAAATTAACAAACATTATTACTGTAAATGGAATAAAACGGAAAGGTGATGAAACCTAAAAATAAAAAATTTAAAAGTTTGCTATTAGTTTTACAATGAATAATAATTAAAAATGCAGTATTGAATATACTCGGCCAGCCGAAACTTACAAAACAGAGATCTTTTCAATTTTAAAAATAGCTCATTAACATTTAGCCGTCAACGTTTCCTATTTTCAATTTTTGAAAATAACGAAATTTTGTCATTACAAGCATTTGAAATTGCATCATTTGAAAAACACACACACACACACAATTAACAAAAGTGAGCACTTTCATTAACTATTATAAAAAATGTTTTTTAAACTTTAAGCAATCAATTTTTAGTAAAATTTTCACATCAAACTATTTAAGAGGACTAATATATTTAGTCACAAAAACAAGCAATTCTAACTTTTTATAATTATTATTATGCATTTCCATTTATAAATTTTTTAATTATAAATTTGAATTACAGACTTGTAAATTTGCATTAAACTTCGTGTGAACAATTAGGGAACGTTGGCCGCATTTGATGTATGAGATTAATTTTTTCGCGGGAAGGATCAAAACAACGAATAACAGATTTGTTTTACGTAAAATTACAATATTGGCTAAGAATTTTTATGGAAAGCGTGTATGGTATTCAAAGTATTTTCCTGATGCTTGTAAACCCCCGAGTTCTCTTGCCATCGTTCCAATCAGCCAATGGTGAGCACTCTGATGTTGACAATATTGATGATAAATAAATTAAATTTGAAAGAAAATTCTGACGAGCATTGTGTTTTTGATAACTTTTTTATATCCTGAAATTAGTGGCCAAACTAATAGAACTAACCAATGTCCACAAATTGATGAAAAATTTTTAAGAAAGGACTTTAGAGGAAGTTTTGAAGTGGCATGAAAACAGTATTATTGGTGTTGCATCAAATTGTTATGGTGTCGAGCCAATATCTAATCTAAATATATGTGTTAAAAAATTTAATGTCACAATTACACAACTCAATCTTATAAGGGCTTACAACCGTGGAATGGACGGAGTTGATCTCCTAGACAAATTTCTTGGAAGTTATCGAATCAAAATTCGGGCAATGAAATGGTGGTGGCCTGTTTAGAAAAAGCTGCGATGGTTGGTACAGTTGCGGCTTGGATTCTCTACTTTTCTTACATTCAAATCATTAACAAATGTCCCAAATTGAATTTCTGCGCGAAATAGTGTTGGGATTGGCATCAGGAAAGCCTAATGTAAACCGACTATGAGGTCGTGGATATCAAGTTCTTGATAGCAGAAGATATGATGGTTTCGATCACTTAAAAAGAAAATATGCTATAAGGTGTGTCTTACGACAAAAGAACAGTCGAATTGAGTGATAAGGCTAAAAGAGTTAACAATAAGCCATGCAAAAAGGTTATCATGTTAAGTTACAAAACATTTACATCATTGAATCTTAAAGTTGATCGATAAAATTTATTACAATAACAATATTTTCAGACCCTTTGACATTTGGATGCTGCCATTAAATTCACAATTGAAAAATCGCAGCCTATGAATTTTTAGACTTTGATTGGCAGTAGCATAATTACTTTTTCAATAGCGTTTGCTGCAAGTAATCAGACTAAAATTTTAAACATGGTTTCCAATTCATTCAAGAAAAAAAGCGAGTATGTAATTTGGATACAGAAGAACCTGCTTTTAATAACGCAACCCAAGTGGGTCTGTGAGAACAAGGGGAGAGGGTTGAGAAGCAGGGAATATTCAAAATTGTCTTTCAATTTCTATGTTTTACTTCAAAAATGTATGAACATTGTTTTCCTATTCCTTCATTAAGACAGTCAAAATAACATTTCCAAAAAATAATGGTAAAACTTGATTTGCAATCAAATTTAACTCAATCGAGAAAAAGGTGACCAAATGTCAAAAGTCGAAACCCTGATTTGGACATAATTTCACATAACCAGAGAAATTTGAAAATTTTCAAACTCATAAGCAGGAAAAATTCTTTCGTCATTTTCAAAACACCAAACAATATTTGACCATTCTCCAATGAAAAAAGGACGCTTTTAAGTGGTAGACAGATGGAAGACTGTCGAAAATTACGAAAAAGTGAAGAATGTGAAAAAGTAAAATATTTGAATTACATTTTTAGTTATAAAATAAACAACTTTTATACAACCAACCACGAAGAATATATATAATATTAAAGAATGTTAAATATATTCTAACAACAAAGCTAATGTAACATTGTATTCCTATGTCCACGTCGATACTTCAATATGCGAAAGTATTATCATTACCACAGAAAGAGTATTGTTCTTGGCAGGAAGTCCATTGAAAATTATATAATTTACTACATAGAACTTTACTAGTCTTCTTCACAAATTGTACTTTCGATATGCAGGATGAATCAGACGTATTGAGTAAAATATTATTATTGATCTTATTGATAAACCGTAGAAAATTTAAATAATTAAATTTGATGCAATAAAAAGAAAAACATACGGAAATGTTGGAGTCTTCAAGGTATCCAAAGAATAATTTTGAAAAATTGAATGAATCATGAAATGCATCTGCAAACAATGAGATTATGAAAAATAACATTTTAGACTTACAGAGCGTCAACTCTAAAAAACGGTAAGCAACATCGATTAACAAACGATACTACCGATTGGAGACTAGCAGATTGTGGTCGTTTTGCTAAGAGATTTTGACATTTTCGAAGTTTGCAACGATTCTTCGTTTGTTTAGGATAAATACAATTGTGACATTCCCCACAATTCTCAGTCCTGAGACAAGAAGCACAGAGTCCACATGCTTTTCTTCTACTTACACCTAAATGCGAGCTAGAGTTAATTTGCTAAATTTTATTTGTGTAGTAACAAAATATATTTTAGGCCTTACTGCTAACATAGCAAATTTCTATAAAGGTGAGTTTATAGTTTATCAATGAATTATATTTGGACCAATTCAGCCGTAAACGATCATGAAAGGCTGATTAAATTAAATCAAAAAAATTGTCTTTGGGTTTCTTAATTGCGCTAACACTGCGGTAAACGTTTGAAAAAAGATATCGGCTGATTTATATACATTTGAGATATAACTAAGCAACAAAATAGTGCGTCCTAAAATGTAATTGTATTTTGCAAAAATAGAGGTTTCAAAGTAAATAATTGGAACTATTTATTAATATTTGAATGATATTCTTTACTTCAGAAAAATAAATTCGGCATTTAAAGTCAGTTTCACACGAAATTTAGTTATATTCATATAATTGATAGTGACAACAATGATACATCGAATCCTAAGCAGGTTATATTTAACTTTAACTAGAAATTGTTTAAAAACTGCTTTCGATTAATATAAAGTTTTCATTTAATACCAAGTCGATACAAAATAGTTTTCAGAAAGAGAAGTAGAGGCGAAAGTGTCAATGTGGACGATTTCGGAAACATTTTGAATGATTCATTGTATTTCAAACTCGATTCTCAATTAAGATCATTTAGCTGTAAACGCTGTACTAATGAAACACGAAAGATTCATCAACGTGAAAATGCTCCTTTCAATTGAGAAGTTTATTTGTTATTGATAAGTAGGGCAACCCATTTTTAATCTAAAATTAGCAAATTTTAACTTAAGGAAGTTAAAATTTTAACTTTTACAACTCTGACAGTCAAATTTTAACTATTTTTTAGCTTATAAAAATAAAAGCAGTCTTCTTTGAATTGTATTTAAACAAGTAATAAAATCATCAAAAATAAAGCAAAAGTTTCGTATGGCATGATTGTAATGAAAAGAAATGTAATTAAATATATTTTCAGAAAAAAAATTTTATCGTTTGCCAACAGTTTCTTTAGCTGCAAAAAGCTTCGTTTGACTGAGCAGCTGCAGTTCTATAGAAGATTGCATTGAGCAGGTGAAATATGTGATTGTTCTTGCTTCACTATTAGAATACGTTTCTGGATAACTATTATCCCAAAAGAAAATGTTTAACTTTATTAACTTTTGGGTTGCTCTATTGATAAGCTATAAACCCTCGTTAAAGGAACTTAAAATTTAACACTGTACGCAGATTGCGGTTTCCCAAATAAATATTAAAACAAATCAAAATAATTCCAAGATATAAACCATACTATTGACTATATAAGATGAACGAAATGTAGAGCAGTCTGAATGTTTCAAAATTACAAAAATACTATACACACATTTTAAAACAATATTTCAAACAATAATTCAATTGAATTTCAATCAAAGTTGGAATTGAAATCAACTTGTTAGTGTAAAATTAGTACGAAGACCAAAACATGCAAAACTGAGATTGAAACTTTGCAAAATTGAGTTTGTTATTAATAAAATATTTGCAAAACATTCCATTCAATTTCAGAAATAAGGTAGATATTAATCCAAAATGCCACTTTTGTTCTAAAATTTTTAAGATATATTTCACGAATAGAAAAATTTACTCCGCCAATACAAATTGAAATAAAAAATTAATTAAAAGTAATTACTTTGAATAGCTGTAGGTTTAGGTGATGGAGTCGGTGATGTGCTTTCTCTGGTAGACACAAAACTGTACGTTGGTGAAGGAACATTACACATGACGTGATTAAAATACGAAAAATTAGGACTAACTTCTGAAAACGTATACGCTTTGTCATCATTCATAGATAAAGGTACATCATATCCAGATGATAAATAATCTGACATGGAATAATAGCTCATATTGCCGTTCTGTTCAGTCATCTATAAAGACGAAATTTATTAAAAAGTAAAAAATTGAGTTTAAAATATAAATACATTTAGTGGCAATTCAAGCAATTTCAATGAAATTATTGTTTCAAGATACATTTGTTACATTGAAGATGCAATATTTTGATTTATTGCAAAACAATATATGCTAAGCACAAAGGAATGCAACTAAGAATCTAGGGATTCAATGAGTCACAATAGGCAATTTTTGTATTTAAATTCAAACTATTTTGGAATGAATACATATTCAAAATTGAAAATATGGCCTACGACAACAATGATTAACTTACTGTATTATTGCATAATACAAATGTATTCGAATCAAATTATATAAATTTAACATGTGATTTCATTTTAAGTTATAAGTTCAAAATGTATAATATTGTAGTGTTTTCAAGATGTTCGAGCAGTTATTTACTAATTTAGGGATAAATAAGGGGATAGCCAGCAGTTAAGATGGAAACTACACAAAAACATGAAAAGTGTGGACTTAGAAGTAGAGCCAACTTTTGAGAACCCCTCTTTCAAAAAAGCTTATAGATATAACTAAATAATAAAACACACACTATAGGGCAACTATTTCGTGACGTTTTTGACCAAAAGTTAGGGAAATTTGAGTTTTAATTGTTCATAGCTTAAAATATCTGAAAGGATTTTTCTTGTTGGTGGTTAACAGTCTGTTCAGCCATACATTGAAAATTAAAAAATTGTCTCAAGTTTTAGAGTAAAGGCAATGCAACGTTTCTTAACGTTTGTGACATCGGAGAAATCTGGGTTATTGTGTTCATAATAATAATAATGAATGACTTTATTTAGCCGCTGAAGGCATACACTATAAAAAAATAAGAACAAGTCAAGGTTTACGGCAGCGAGGACAGTCACAGGAGATGAAATAGGAGCATTTGGAAGAGAAGACGAAATTGGAGAAGGGCTCAAGCAAAGAGGAAAGACATCAAAGATTTCTTGAAGCTCGGTGGCGGGGAAAAGAAATCAATCGCTGTTGGAGGGTTGCGAGTCAAGATGTAATTAGCGGCAGTACAAACACTTTTGAAAAACGAGTGAAGGGTGTGATGTTTCTTGGGACGACGAATGGAGAAAGTGACAACATCATCAGAGCGAGTGGAGCGGGAATTAGAGATCCTAATGAAATCAAAAGGATCAAGATCCAATTTGCGAGTGAGTAGTCGTTTGAACAGGAGGAGATCACAGGCATGGAAGTAGTGACAGCGGGNTGAAAATCGCGGTGTCATCAACGTACAGTAGACAGGATGAGTTCAGGACAGATTGAGAGAGGTCGTTGATAGCAACAAGGAAGAAGAGAACAGCAAACACGGAACCTTGAGGAGCACCACTAGAGACAAGAGCAGGGGAAGAAATAGACGACTTGATTTTGACACACTGACGACGATTGGACAGGTAAGTCTGGAAGAGTTCGATGAAATCAGCATCAAAGCCAAATAAACATTATTTGTCAAGAAGGATAGAATTAGGGAGCCGATCAAAAGCTTTAGAAATGCCCAGAAAGATAATGAAACCAGGATCATTACAATCAGAGTGGAAATAGCAGTTTTCAATCAAAGTGAGCAAGTTAGTGATAGTAGAACGAACCGGAAGGTTACCATGCTGAGAAGAGGTGACGAATTTTAGGGAACTCAACGAAAGACAAGATGCTCAAAGATGATTGACAACCGAGAAAGAATAGCTATTAGAAGATAAGAAGTGCTTGAGAGGAGGGAAGCTGATTGGAATTTAATAGCGGAGAGATTCAAGATGTTTTCCAGCAAGGCGGAAAACTTTTAGAGGAGCAAATGTAGGAGGAGATGCTTTAAATGGATGGAAAGAGTTGAGGAAGTTTCATGGATAACAAAGGATGGGACGCCATCAGGACCAGACAATTTGCAGGATTTAAGCATGAGGGAAATATAATGGGCGTTGAAGACGATGTCACATAGGCGAATCAGCAGATCACAGGCATGGAAGTAGTGACAGCGGGAGAGTGAAGAATTTGAGAAGGGCGTCTTTGTATGGCAAGGGAGAGATCCATTTGAAGGCACGCTTCTGGAAACGTTCCATGGAGTGGAACAAGGAACGGGAAGGCCACCAACATAGAGAAGAATGGCGCGAGGAATGGACTTGAAAAAAAGAGGCTCACAGCAGCCGTGGAATTAAAGAGAACATTGCGGAAGAGGGCAAAGAGCGAGGAATTAGCTTTGCGGAGACGTAAGGACACATGAGCAGACCAATTTAAGCAAGTTGAACTCAAAGATGTTATGATGAGGGGAAAAGTTCACAGGAAGAGGAAGGTCAGAAGTGGAGATACAGAAAAGGAAATACCGCATGTCTTGCTTGGGCTAAAATCAAGATGGTTAACAGAAGACCAAGTAGACAAAAGGTCAAGATCAGAGGTAATATTGTAGGCAAAAGAACTACCAAAGTTGAAAATCGCGGTGTCATCAACGTACAGTAGACAGGATGAGTTCAGGACAGATTGAGAGAGGTCGTTGATAGCAACAAGGAAGAAGAGAACAGCAAACACGGAACCTTGAGGAGCACCACTAGAGACAAGAGCAGGGGAAGAAATAGACGACTTGATTTTGACACACTGACGACGATTGGACAGGTAAGTCTGGAAGAGTTCGATGAAATCAGCATCAAAGCCAAATAAACATTATTTGTCAAGAAGGATAGAATTAGGGAGCCGATCAAAAGCTTTAGAAATGCCCAGAAAGATAATGAAACCAGGATCATTACAATCAGAGTGGAAATAGCAGTTTTCAATCAAAGTGAGCAAGTTAGTGATAGTAGAACGAACCGGAAGGTTACCATGCTGAGAAGAGGTGACGAATTTTAGGGAACTCAACGAAAGACAAGATGCTCAAAGATGATTGACAACCGAGAAAGAATAGCTATTAGAAGATAAGAAGTGCTTGAGAGGAGGGAAGCTGATTGGAATTTAATAGCGGAGAGATTCAAGATGTTTTCCAGCAAGGCGGAAAACTTTTAGAGGAGCAAATGTAGGAGGAGATGCTTTAAATGGATGGAAAGAGTTGAGGAAGTTTCATGGATAACAAAGGATGGGACGCCATCAGGACCAGACAATTTGCAGGATTTAAGCATGAGGGAAATATAATGGGCGTTGAAGACGATGTCACATAGGCGAATCAGCAGGGAGGTGGCAGGAGGACCAGGACAGAGAGAGACAGGATCAGAAAAATTCGAGGAGAAATAGGCATTGAAGAGATCAGCCTTCTCCAGATCCGAGAGCAGAAAGATGGTTCTAATGCAAGCTGGGGAGGTCAGGTTTGGAATGCATGGAGCGCAAGAAAGCATACGACAACAGAGATTTTGTCAAGTTCCATGAAGTTGATGACGTTTTCAGTGAGAGAAGAGAGTTTCGAAGAATTGGAAGGACTGTAACAGCGTTTGAAAGATTCGAGTTTATTCAAAGAGTGTACAGTAAGGGATGAGAAATAGAAAGGGAGGAAATACGCTTTTCCGACGAAGAGGAACAAAGGATGAAATAACTTGGTGGAGGAAGGTGTACCAGTCATCAGCAGAGAAAGAGTCATTAAATATGGGGAATGAAGAAAGAGCAGCATTTAGAGATACAAAGTCACTATTAGATCGAGCATATTGAGGAGTGACAGGAGAAGCAGATGGGGTAATAGAATTGACAGACAGGCTGAAGTGAGCAAATGAGTGATCAGATAGTTTGACCGGAACAGGGACCACAGAGGTGTCAAAAATACGATCAGGGTGAGAGCACAAAAAAGTCAAGGAGTGAGGAGCAGAAAGCAGGAGAACATACCAGTTGTTCAAGAAAGTAGAAAGCAAAAAGACCCAGAACAGGATTCATAGGCATCATTAGAGTCAATTGCATTCCAACAAACATTAGGGAGGTTGAAGTCACCACAGATGAGGAGTGGAAATCCAAGTTGACGAGAGAGAGTGAGACCAGATACGAGAAATTCTGTGAAGTGTGACTGTTTTTCATCTTCTCATTTGGACGGAAGATTAAGAGAATAATTACAATTAACCCCCATGCCCCAAAAGTCAATTGCTATTGAGGTTTTCCCCTGGTGACAAATTTTGAGGTGCAACGTTTTCGTAATGTTTGTGACCTTTAACAAACTTTGTAAGTTATTTTCAAATTACTGCTGCAGTATCAAATATTATATATTAGTGTTATTCTGCAAAACAATTGACATCCCTCAATACCATTTTCATGCTGAAAATCATTAAAGAAACAATAAGAGGTGGTTTAGAAGTATAGCATCTTGGCCACTCAGTAACATTGGCCAGGCGTTTCAAATTTCTTCAAAATTTCCAAGATCTTGAGTTGCCAAAGTAATGCATAATGACCCTGATACGAGATCTTGAGCAACTCTCAGTTTCTAAATATTAGAAAAAAGGAGGCTTTTAAAAACACAAAATTAAATAATTATGTTATATTTAACCAAGTATGCGTTCCAGTTTCAGCATTTGCATGTTAGAAAACGAAACTATTGCTGGAGCTTTTACAACTAAAAGCAGCGAGTGGGCGCTTTGTTTTCTTTCACTGCTTAAATCACAATATTATTTCTTAAATAATATTGGTTAACTAGGGCGTTTCTTTAACTGCACAGACCCCACCGTATTCAGTTGTATTGGTATTGAACATAGACGTTTTTGTTGCATAATAATTGGTGACTTTTAATGTTTTGCAAACTTTCGCTTTAGTTAATAATGCATAGTTTAATTTTTTTTTTTACTACGTGGTTGGCTTTGTGGGGTCTGTACAGACCCCATTGTTTATAACAATTAACAAGTGCTGAATGTACCAAAAAAGTTTATTTTCAAATGTTGCTTTTGCAAGTTGAACGGGTTCTCACTTAACATATTGCTTTTTAGTTTTCGGAGATATCTTCATACCCACTACCACCTCGGAGAGCACGGCTGACAGTTGCTGTACTCAATGCCGATTGCCAATTTCAGTAAAATTTCACTTTGTTTTGACTGAAAAGTTACTTTTCCTCTTACTTTGCTAAAGCGCAACATGGATTTTTAAAGAAAAGTCTACTGTAATTCAGCTCTAAACGCACTTGATGATGGCGTCGACATTTTTACTATATATAGATTTTACAAAAAGGAATGTGGAGCACCATCACGGTCTGCTCTCGGCCCAATTCTATTCCTGAATCATATAAATGACTTTAAAGATATTTATCAGTGCTCAGTGCCATATATTTTTGTTGATACTAAAATTGCAGGAATTTTAATGCTGTCAATTCAAAACAACCCTTTGCAGGGACTCCCGTTGCTGTTATGAAAAACAAATATGTTATACCTGCTAGACCTGTTCAAAGCTTGTTATTCACAATACATCCAATTTGAAATATAATTATCACGTAAACTCTAAACGGAATTTTACCTATTCCCGTTGAATTTCTTTGAAACGATCCTTCAAAGATCAAAAATCAGCTCAACAAAATCTAAATCAGAGCAATAAATGGGAAACTTTAAAAAAGTAAACGGACGAAAAAGACGAAAAACATACTGCTTGTTTCCTGAAGTTGAACAGTTTACCTTTTTCTCTTCAACGGCTAAAGGACATTCTCCTCATAAGACGAAAACTGTGCTTAAATATTAACATTAATTAATTTATTTTCAGTTAAGTTTGATGCTGCGAAATACTAGCAAGCAACGCATTTTTCTTTCTTGTTTCAGTCTAAGTCAATAACCATTATTTACTATTATATTATTCTTGTTTATTGCAATTTTTTATATCCTTTCGTTAACCTTCCTGGACCTGAAATGGGGTCAGAAATGACTCCTGAGTATGTAATTTTGCAATAATTGCTAAACTAATGATTAAATTTATCCAAAATTATCATTTCCTTCCTAAAATTATGTGTAAAACATTGACAAGCAGTACCAATTGGATACTTGTTTTATTTTACTACTTATGACGTTTTTAAGTGTGTGGAGTCATTTTTGACCCCATTTCAGGAGAATGTGTTGATGCCAAATATTGTCCTAAAAATTTATTTATTACAGAAATTTTTAATTTTTATAATTTTTTTTCAGATAATAGTACCCAGTTATGTCTAGAAAACATCTTAGTGATGAACAAATACGAGAAATTTTAGAAAATTCCGATTCGGAGATTGATAGTGAAGAAGAACTTATTCATGATGAAAATTCAGAAATAGAAGACAATATCTTGCCTAATGAAGATGATTTCTCCTCTTCTAGTTATGAAGAAGACTCAAATGAATATGATGATGAAAATTACATAACCTCAAGAGATGGAACAAAATGGAGAAGAACTCCCCACTCAGCTCAACAAAGAACTTTGAGACGAAATATTCTCCGAGTGACACCTGGACTTACAGCTATCAGTAAAAACATAGAGACGCCAATAAGCGCATTTCAGCTACTTTTTGATGATAGTATTTTCAATATGATAGTTGATTGTTCTGAAAAAAAGGCAGCACAACTCGGTCATCCTGAATGGAAATTGAAGAGAGACTCACTGAATGCTTTTATTGGAATCCTAATTTTGTTCGGAGCAACAAGAGGAAGAAAGGAATCAATCAAATGTGTTTGGAGAGATGACAGCGCATTTTGCCGACCAATTTTTAAGGCCACAATGGGACGCGATGCTTTCCAAAAAATATTGCGTTTCATTAGAACAGATAATCATGAAACTCGTCAGGAGCGCAGAGTTTCCGATAAATTAGCTCCAATAAGAGAAGTTTGGGAGATGTTCACAAAAAATTGTCAAAAGTGTCTGGTGCCCGAATCACAAATGTGTGTTGATGAACAGTTGGTTGGTTTTCGAGGAAGATGCCCGTTCCGAGTGTATATGAAAAGTAAACCAGATCGTTATGGTATCAAGATTTGGGCTAATTGCGAAAATCCTTCAGGATATGTTTGGAATTCACAAGTGTATACCGGCCAAATTTCCTCTGCTCCTGAAAAAAAGCAAGGACAGCGTGTTGTGTTAGATTTAGTAAAAGGTCTAGGTCAAGGTTACGGGGTAACTTGTGATAATTTCTTTACTTCGCTCGAACTTGCTCAGGAGCTAGCGAAACAAAAAACTTTGCTTGGTACAGTAAGACAAATTCGAAAGGAAGTACCAAGAATCATGATGCCTTCCAAATCACGCGAGGTAAATTCAAGCTTGTTTTTGTTTTCAAGAGATGCAATGATGGTGTCATATGTTCCTCGCAAAAACAAATCTGTTATTTTGTTATCTAGTCAACATAACGATCAGGCTGTTAGCACTGAAGAACATGCTAAGCCAGATATTATATTAGATTACAACAAATCTAAAGGTGCTGTTGATAGTGCTGACAAGATGCTTAAAGAATTTTCTTGTCACAGAATCTCGAAAAGATGGCCGTTTGTTCTTCTCACCCATATTATCAATGTTTGTGCTTTGAATGCTTATGTGCTTTACCAAAAGAAATATCCAAATATATCACTGACAAGACTTAATTTCCTCAAGAATTTGGGTTTTGAACTCGTGAAACCTGCAATCAAAGCGAGGGCAAATCCTCCAAGAACAGGAATACCATTGTCAGTTCAAGCAGCTATGGCATCAGTTATAGGCCCTCTACCACAACAGGTTCCACCACCAATACCAGCTAATTTAGGAAAAGGGAAAAGAAATCGCTGTGCATTCTGCCCAAAGACGAAAGACACCAAATATAGTGTTAAATGTTCGTTATGCTCTGCATTCATTTGCCCTGAACATACAGAATCCAATGTAACAAATTGTGTAAACTGTAATGTTTAATTATTTGTACCCATCAGTTTATCTTTTATTAAATTTTGTTTTTCTTTTCATAAATATGGATTTTAGTTGATGAATATTTGAAAATAAAGCTTTAAAGTCTCTAGAATATAGTTTTTATTCATTTCATTCCATTGCAGAACCTTAATAACATGTTTAAATACAAAAAACGATTGGGGTCAAATATGACCCCAATTTAGTACTCCGTGTATTATGAGAGGTTTTAGGTAGAGGAAGGTTAAGGAGGAATCGCCTGTATTGCAATGTATTGGTAATTGATTGAAATGAGTGTGTCGTAGCCCCATCCAAAAATTTATATACTACGATGCTTGCACAATTTGTTTCTTCAAAAAAATTACCATACTTATCGAATGTGCTATATTAACACTTCCAAGTCTATCAAATGGAGGATTTATAATTTCTGGCAAAATTAGTAAACAATTCCGAACAATGGCATATTTGGCATCATCCACTGCTTAATTAATTTATTCCTCTATTGTAATGCGTTTACTGTAGATTATTTGATTCTGTTCAATGTTGGAATAACACTACAGAAGTACCATTTAAAAAATTGACCGAAAAATCATTACTCTTGATTTTGCCATTGAGATATCGAGCTCTAGCAAACCATGCTCAGTAGATTTGTTAAAATAAGTTTCAAAACACTCAGATTTCTGTTAAATACAATATTTGGTTGTTTTACTTGAAAAGTCAATCGTACAAGGCATTGGAAAGAACATGACTAGCACCGTTCACTAAAGCAATATCTTAGTTAACTAAATTACGAAATAGAAGAACATAATAAACTGAACCTTAAAATAGAACAACATTCAAAATTTTAATCAAATGCTGTTTTCGAAATGATACCTAAAAAATTTCTTCAATCACAAATGTCTAAAAATAGATACATAAATATAAAATTATAATTTCCAATAAAAATTCAGATCTTTTTAAGATATGTTTAGACATAGACTAACTTAATAATTAAATACTTAATAATCATGAAAAGACACTATTTCAACTTTCAATTTCAAAAACTGTTTTTTTAATTAAAGTGATTTTGCTAAGCTCATTAGAAAAATCTCAGAAGATGAATCATTCCAGTTTAAGGTGAATAAAAAATTTACTAAATTTCTAAATCCATTGAAAACAATTTTTTAGTGTTAATTCTAAAATTTTCTTCAAGAAAATACCCAACTCAAAATTTAAAAACTCGAACTTGGACTGAGTAACTCTAATTTAACTCAAAATCCTGAATCAGACATCTGGAAATTACTAACACAATAATAATATTATTATTTTAATTAACATTTTGGATTGGCATGTTAAATTAATGTCAATTAGCTTATATTTTAGTAGCAACTTTTCAGGTGGAGCTAAATAATGGGCAAGGAATTATTCAAAGCTCACAGTGAGGAGGATTTTCACTAAAATTAGCAAGAAATATTAAAATTAGTTTAAATTCTTTAAAAATAAAACAACAATATAAAATAGTTACTAAATTTTGTAGAAATTGACTGTATCATTCATTATTCTCAATTGATATAATAGCCTTTCTTGTTCTCAGAAATGTATTAATTTTCTTTAGACACTCAATAGCTTTTACAGCATTTAAAAATTCCTGAGATTTCAAATACAAAGTCAAAAATGGCTTCTTACAAAATGCGTGTTATTAAGCCATTAGTTTTGTTAATTTACAATGATGTTTTTTACAATAAAATAATCAATTGGGGATTAAAGTTGTTTATGTTAGTTTAAATTCTTTAAAAATAAAGCAAATATTAAAAATTTTGCAGAAATTCATTGTCTCTTTCTTGGGAGATGATGTCACTAACTTTTGATTTTCCAGACATTCATTTTACAAAGTACTAATTTTGTGATTCAAAAGGTAGTGACATCACCTGACCATGAAAGAGAGTGAATTTCTGCAAAATTTAGCAAATAGTTTTTATTGCTTATTTAATTTTTAAAGAATTTAAACTAAGTTAAACATTTTAGGCTAAAATATTAAAAATTAAAATTTAGTGAAATCCCCATTGTGGATCCACTTTTCCATGTAATTGCAAAAAAAGTAATGAAGAAATCACTAATTCATTGTTATGCAGAATTATAAAATATGGCTAAAAAGAGTTATGTTAGCTTAACTTAATGTGTTTATCTTTAATCATCATAATTATGTGTAAATGCTCCTCCCCAAACAGCAATAGTAATCCTATTAGTGATACTGGGTTCAGGAAGTTTGGCATAATTGAAGTCAATTCAACATCAGTATTATGGACTTATTAATTTAAAATTTTAATTTCCTTAATTGGGCAAACTTCATTTTGAATGAACT
>CABFPE010000109.1:1061529-1073897 GCA_900660155.1 Hofstenia miamia
GATACAACCACATAATAAATGCAACTACATGTTTACATCCCCCTGCTTGGGCAACACACCCCTTACATGTTGCAGACAATATCTCCAAATTTCTTTCATTCACTTCAACAATGCATTTATATGGAGAGGAGCCAACCTTGTGTTCAGGAGTAATTAAACATTGCACTGTACAGCAATCCTGAATTCGCTGCAACTCTACGAAACCAATTGCCTCTTCTCCGTAATTTGGGCACATTGAATTGCTTAATTTAGTGTTTGCAACCCCTGGTTGGCTATAAATCGCGGATTTGGAAAAGAATTAGGCGAGCATTAAGTCTGTTATCATCTGCAAATTTATTGATGTTGCTTTTATCATAATTATACTAAAAGTATTCCAAAACTCCATTAAAGCTTAATTTAGAGCACTTATTTAAGAATAGTATACTTATAAATTAAATAAATCTTTTAAAGCTATAAATAAATATTAATGCTTAATGTAAGTGGTTTCCAAGAAATTTCTGCAAATTCGGAACTTAAGAGGTCAGAAATGACGTCAAACCAATCAATGTTGGTAATGGGATTAAACCAAAAGTAGTAATATTAAAAAATATAGGAAATTTTAAGAATTGGCAACCATTGTTTTGAAAATTTCAGATATGAATTATATAAAAATTAGATATTTTGAAACATTTCAAAATTTCATGAATATCCCCCATTATGCAGTAATTTCTGTCCATTACAGTCTATAAAAGGTTACTGTGCAGAACCTGTTTCTGTTTATATATATTACCAAAGGCATTATATTTTTTATTTTTTTACCAGCTTTGTTTTTATAAATACTAGTGTTTATATTCATTATGTGGTTTAACCCTTTTCTTGCCAAAATGGTATGTTAGTTGATTTTTAAGTATTACCATTTTCCTAGATAAATATATATCAAAAAGCATGTTGACAATTGAAGAAATAAATATAAACATATTTTAGTGGAAAGTCACTATGTTCATTATGATTAACCTGGCCAGCCTCTCATTTTTATGAATATTTATGTTCACTGAAATGATCAAATCCCATAGATTTTTGGTCATTATAATGTATATTAAGGGATACATAATGCTAATGAAAATATCTGTTAACAAATATAGAAATAGTTAATTAATAGCATTCCAAAAAAATTTTTTTGATATTGAAACTTTTCAGCTTAGGCTGAATAAAAATTAATTGTTTAACAACATATTAATTGCAATTACAAACTGTAAGAGAAATTATTTCATTTTTTTGCATAGAGGCAACAACATAAACCACTAAAACAGATTTTCCCTAAAATTTGAAGTAGCTTTTTCAGTTTTTTCTCTTGTTCATTGCAATGACAGTGGCCAGAAAAGGGTTAAATTAAACTTTGCTTGTGTGATATTTTTGACTTTACTTTATTGAAATTGATGTTTTTCTAGCCTGTCTCAACTTTGTTGAAGAATCCCTAGTGGTGGTACAGCTTGACTAGTAATAGTTAAGGCTAGGTGTATGAATATGTTTTTTGCTGTTATGCACAAAGTTTCACACACTTCATGTAAAAACAATTAGGGTTTCTTCTATTACACTGATGACAGTGATATTTATGAATCCAATTCTGAATCTGAAGAGGAGTTCAACTATTAGGAGCACTGACTTTCAGCTCTGCAGTTCTTGTATCTACCAATTTAAGTAAGAACAACATCCCAGTAACCATCAGCAGAATTATTCTACATGCAACCATAAATACTGGAGCCTCAATATTCATAATCACAGACAACTGTGCTAACCAAATCAGCATCAATAGATCACATATCAAACCAGACAACCCTTACTTAATCAATAAATCAGACAATTACCTTGATACAAAAGGCATAATAAATTACCTTGATTTCACAAAGGCCAACAATAAATTCAATCACAACACTCTGATAATAGACATAATGAATCATATGCTACCATAAAAGTAAAATTAGGCAATGATTTCCATGAGAAATACCAATGTCTCATCAATTTCAGGACAGACAATAACCATTGATCCAGTGAACAAAGATAGAGCAACACATCTACAATCCAATGACAACAAAAACATCATACCATAAAGATTGAACCCTTCAGCTGGCAATTTGTAGCATTAGAGTCTAAACAACCACTTAGTTGTTAGACAGTGTAATACATAGCCAACAGGAAATGAGCACTAAGAATGTAGTACTACTTGCATCCATTTAAAAATGTTGAGACAATGAAGCCACTACAACAATACTAAACAAAAGTAATCAATTCATTGCTATTACACCAGACAATATAAAAATAGTTGCTGCTCCAATTGTTACAGTTGTCTATGCTAAGGCTAAACCAATATTATCACTTGAAATAACAGAATTGAACAATGAATTGAATACAAAATGGTTAACAACAAAACAAATCCACACTTTTCAGCCAACAAAATTAACAAACTCAATGAAGGACTATAGAAACATTGTTCTGTATTTAATTTCAACACCATCAGCATAGGGGAGACAAAAGGCAAAGAACATTGCATTGCACCATACACAACAATACTAAATGCTAACCAGTATATCCAGTGCCAGAACATTCAAAGCATAAGCACTAAAAAATTATCACAGAACTATTAAGCAAATATTTCAGATCTAGTGCTAATGATTAAAGAGATTGTTAATAACAACATATTAAACTTTTTTGACAAAGTAAAAAACCCTCCCATGTATTTGCCTATATTTTCACAGTATGTTTTTTTTACAGATAGTGGTTAATTTTGTATATATATCTGAGTTTTGTTTCATTGTATTTCTTCTTCAATTTATTCTCAGTAAATTTTTTTTACTTTTATTTTCTCTTGTTTTTACTTTTATTAAATTATGGTTTTCTAAGTTGACTGGTATATCCCTTGACTTAGTTTAGGTATATGGCTAGGGTGTTTATACTGCTTGTCATTCATAGTTAAAATTGTTATTAATGCTTTCAACTAAATTGCACAATGTGAGAAATGCACTGAGCTTAGATTATTTTACTTAGCACTTAGGTTTACCATCACTTGCACACTAGATTGAGGGCTCCTTTACTATTAATCTAATTAGGGCTCTACTCTTATGTGGCTCTTCTAAAAGGTTATCTGTATCAGGTTGGCCACTGTGGCCAATCTTCTCTAACATGATCTTCTGTTTACTTTTAATAATATAATAGCAGGAGGAGTTAGCTTGAAACTCTCAGTAATATAGAATAGTGCTGATTTTTCACCAATGCCACAAAAGCACCCTAATTCATCATCACTGAGTAGATCTTGCAATCATGACTCACTCTGTCTGTAATTCTCCTATAGCTGTGTGTACTACAGTCATTAAGCTATACTTTGTTTGGAAAAAAGGGAGAAATTCATATTAGAGAATAATTGAACTTTTGTGAAGATTTAAGTCTGGCAACAACTTCTATCCCTTTGAGGTTTGAGCAGTTTTGAAAACTACATGCACAGAGCTAAGCTGTTCTAATTAAGAAATAAGTCAATGCCAGTTATAATCTTGGAAAAGCTACTTCACCAACATAATTGACAATCCAGATCTAGGTTAGAGCACAAAAGAGAAGCCACTTCTTATGTATTTCCATTCAATGCCTTGACTAAACCATTACATTGTGACCATCACAGTAAATATTTAACTGCAACCACATCAGAAGTATAATGAATTTAGAATTATAGCTATTTACCTCTCTGAACAGCTGTGTCAAATGAAAGTTGCTACAAGTCAACTCAATGCAAATGAAAAATTTTTATTAAAATGAACTAATGCTCATTGGGAAGGTAAAATGTTTTGAAAAGCCAAAATGTTCAATGGAAGAAAACAGTCCCCACTAAGGTCCAGAACCAAAACAAAGAAAATAAATAATGTGTCAAACAACATGTGATAACCACATACAAAAATCACTTGGTGACCAATCACATTTACTTGTTTCTAATTCCTTTGGAAAATAACAAGTTTTATCCATGATTATGAAGAGGTTTGTCTATCTGACAATTACAATCAGTGTGTATAGTACAGTCAATCTACAAAAAATGAAAAACTCAACAACTTTACAAATTTATTCAGCAATGAACACAGCTTTGATAAAAACCTATATTAAGCTGCAAAATAATTTTATTAGAAAAACTTTGATCTCAAGCCAAATAAATGAATCAATAATGATGAGAATGTATACAAGAGTGTATAAGAAAAGTACCCACAATGTAAAATGTGAGAAATTAAATGAGCTACAGACAAATTAGCTAAATCTGAAGTAAGAATTCCCACACCAAAACCAAGCAATAGATTCTACACATCAGATGCTTTTTATTTAACATTTGTTCTAGAGAAACAAATGACATGACTACCTATATTTCTGAGATTAACTTATTGTTAGCACATACACATGCAATAGAAAATACACAAAATTGGACCTTTTCTCATTCACATGCTGATGATTGCCACACAAATATGATCTGACCAATTCTGTTGAAGAGCTATTAACAAACAACTACTTGAAAATAGATTAGTCAGCAGTAAAACTGCCATGGCAGGCAATTTAGTCAGAAAAAAGAGCAGGAACAACCAAATGAAAATCAAGAACAACAGTAAGAAGAAGCAGGAAAAGATAGAAATTGTAAAAAATTTAAAACAGCTTGAGAAAAGATATCCAATAAAAATATTAACATTGTTGAAGAAGATGAAATTTTGGATATAGCAGAAAAAATATAAAATGTAAGCTATCACATTACCAGAAAAACACAGAGAGATATTTTCTCATAAGAACCATCAGAACATATTGTCCTAATGAAAATGATGTCCAAAAATATAATTGACATCCAGATTAGTGGAATTACAATAAAAGCAACTATAATTACATGCACTGCCATATCTGTTATCTCAAGCAAGTGTACTTTGACAAATTGGAATATATGCACCATCATTTAAAACAAAATGCCCAATTATTGAACCTATCAGGCAATTTATAGACCCAAAAAGTAAATTGATCAATGTACCCTCATCTATAAAGAACATATAATTCTTACATGATATCACAGTGATAGACAAAACTAAATTCCATGTCCTATGAATTAATACAAGGGAATGATTTCCATGAAAAGCATTTATGTATAAAAGATTTCAATAAAACCCAATCTCTCTCAAGAAAGAGGTAATTAAAGTTAAAAGACAAGAAAAAATTGCAAAGATAGATTTAAGTTAGAAAAATTGGCACCACACCAATGGAAAGGTGAAGGAAATCCAAAGATTAATGCTGCAAAATAGGAGAAGAAAGATATTAGATGGTCAAAGAAGATGAACATCAAACTATGATTAAATTAATTATAAATCAAAATCAATTTAAGTTTAATTTATCATTATAATTTTGTAAATGCAACTAAGAGATAACATTACCAAATAGTACTTGTCAATAACAATTTGGCAAAACAAAGGGGGCAATAATTTGAAAATCAAATCAACAAGTACTTTTTGAATTGAAACTATAAATAGAGCAAAATCATTTTAGAAACTGTTGAAGTAAATTCTTTGAAAATCTTATTTTTAGATTTATTTTGGTTTGCTTATTATTACACAATGTCAAGCTAAATGGTAAATGCTTAGTAGTGGTGAGGACACATATCAGGAGCAATTTGAGGGTCCTTGATCCAAACCATGAACCTGCATTTAGGTTAGGGATACAAATAGGAGTTTTTTCTGTTTAGCTGACTATTGATTCTATCAACAACATGTATGGAATAACAAACTTCAGAGATAAGGATAGTTAGCCAATCATAGGATATTATATCTTATATTAAATAGACTATATAGGAGACCTATAAATAGACTGACAATGAGAAATGTATTACTAACTAAATGTAGGCTAGGAAGCTGCACATAGTTATCTATTTAATTATTTATCTCATTTAAAGCCAGTATTTTTTGGTAATGGCTAAACACATATTTATTAAGCAGCTAGTGACAGGTTGCAAGTACAAATTACACATTACAAATTGAGTTTAAGTCAGTTACATCCAGCCTTGAGGGTTGTGCTGAGTTAGGATAGGGAACAAATAACCTACTTCATTAAGCTTAGACTTGAAGACAATCAATCAGCAGTGAAGATGACCAAATGTTGGAAGATTCAGAGCTAAGAGTCAGCCAGATTCATTATAGAAGATTAGTCATCAGGGAAACTGCAGCAATCAATTCACACCTAAATAGTGTTCAGCTACATTGGATGTTAATAAAAGTTAACTACAATTGTTAATAGAATGAAGCAGTTGACATAAGTACATCCCTATGCAGAATTAACAAAGAATTATATTCAAAAGGAATTAATCAATTTACATTAGAACTTGGTAGCAGATTCACCATGGCAACCATAACACAATTAAAACAGGAGAGAAGATTGCAGTGGATATAATGAATTTTGAGAACAAAGGGATTAACTCAAAAAGAGTCTCAATGCCTTTAAGCATGTGTGCCATAAAAAATGGAAAAGGAACAATACTGATACTGAACACCATGAATCATAATGTTAATGTGAAGAAAACCAATGTGAGAATATTCAGAAAATATTTCAAATCTAGCATCAAAGCAATTTGGAAAGCAATGGAGGACATTGATTAGCAGAGTAGTTTGTATGATCAATTTGAGCTCTTACAAATGAAAACAGGAGGTGCTCCACACAGCTGACTTGAGGGTGAGTGGACGAACACCATTGATGTAGCAAGTACTCCCAACAGCTGACTCAAGGGCATAGGGACAAAAGCAAATGGAGAAGATGATTACAAGACACCACAGTTACTAGAAGAGGAATATCAACACCTGAATGGGAAGCAATTGCAACAACTCAGAGAAATGCTAGAGAGACACAAACAGATATTCAACTATGGAGAGATAAGCATGGGACAAGTGATAGGTGAGACTCACAAGATAGTTATGATGACAAACAAACCAATAAAACTACTGGTAAGATGAGTACCAGAGCAGATGAAGGACAAATATAACAGGATACTGAATGAGCTGATCAACAACAAAATAATTCAACCCAGTGAGAGTCCATATGCAGCACCAAAAGTGTTCATAAAGTAGGGAGAGAAGTATAGATTATGTATAGATTTTCAGAAATTGAATGAAGTGACAAAAAAGACACTTACCCACTTCCCAGAATAGAAGATATGTTGAAGAAAGCAAGTAAGCACAAGTATGTAAAGCATATTGGCAGGTGTGAATGGAAGATGAAGATATCAAAAAACAGCATTCATCTCACCATATGGGTTGTATGAATGGATATACATGGTGTTCAGATTGTGCAATGTGCCAGCTACTTTCCACAGATACATAACAAAGGTACTAAAGAACAAGAAACATAAAATGGAAGATGGCATGAATGCACACATAGATGACATCATCATGACAAGTAACACCATAGAAGAACATCTCAAAAAGCTGGAAAGGTCACTGTCAAATCTAGAAAAATCAGGCTTGCAAATCAATGGGAACAAATGTGACATACTGAAGAGAAGATCATATTCTTAAACAAGTGATAGAAAAAGGGCAAATATGTATGAAGGACAATGCAAGAGGCATGATTCAGAAGATAGAGAAACTGAATAACAAAAAAGATATACAGAGGATAATGGGTTACTTCAACCAATATGGACCATTCATACCTAACATTGCTGGGAAAACTGCCAAAATGACATGACTAATGAGGAAGTCTGTGCCTTTCATATGGACATGGCAGTAGCAGGAGGAATTGGAGAATATAAAGGAAGAACTAGCAGAACTGTTATCACTGAACATGCTGAATTACAATGAAACATTCATTTTGGACTGTGATGCAACCAAGATGGCCATTGGAGCAACACTAGGACAAATAAAAAATGGGAAAGAGGTGCATTCCAATTCTTTAGGCACAAACTGAAGCTGAGCAAGGAAAATTACAGTTTGACAAAACTAGAGATGTTAGCCCTAATTGAAAGCATCAAGAAATTAAGGCATTTTCTAATTGGACGAGAATTCAGGGTCTGCACATACAACAGCAGTTTAGCATGGCTAAAGAAGTTCTAGGGAAACAAATCAAGAATAGTGTTGAGGTGGATCAAGTACCTAAACAAATTTACTTTCACCATCAAACACTGTAGAGGAACACTACACACTAATGTAGACTTCTGGACTGCATTCCCAGAGAATCAAAGAGATGCTGCCAAGGAAGATGGTGAAAAAAAGCAATTTCAATTCCTACGACATACAGAATATGAAGGATTACCTGAAATAAATGTTGATAGGAAAGGGCTGATTTAATGGCAGTGTGACAGATGGAGTTACAGAGAAAGGTGTAAGTGGGGAAGAACTGTACATATATGAAAGTGATTTGAGGCTGACATATCTACAGAGCCCACAGCTGGTCAATTACTGACAGAGTTGAGTGTAAGCCATTTTGAGGGTGACTCAGTAGAGACCATCAGCATTGACTCACTTGATTGTGAACTGAGCACCAGTAGACCATTACAGATTACTCAGCCACAGGCCCCCTCAGAAACAACACCAGAAAGAACAGTATGCTCAAAGGAAAGAGAGCAACAAATTTTGAAAGTAGATGGAGAAACCCTGCACCCCTTCTTTATGGAAATCCTAAAAATGAGAAATAATGCCTATGAATAGCTGTCACCCAAAACAAAATCTCATTTTAGGAAGGTATTGAAAACAGAGGGTAGCAACTTACCAATCATACTAGATGCCATGAAAAGACCAATTTTCAATGTTATAATTAATTATCCAAGAGAGCTGAATGAGACACTTGAGAATGCACAGTACAGTGCAAATAACTTTTGACAAAAACTTCAAGCTCAAGACAGCACAAGGAATCATGGCATACATAAATCAAATAAACAAAATACCAGAGATCAACATTGACAAAGATAACTTAATGATCATTCACATCCTAAAGGAAAAAGAATTTCATAAAAACTTAGAAAAGCAGTTAGACCAACCATTCAGATTGGCAAGAGTACAGAGGATACAAATTATAATCATCACACAAACAACCCTCAGTGAAATCCCCAACTTTTTGTACAAATTAACCATGTGGGTAGAGAACATTTTTCCATGGAAAAGAGAAGGGACAAACAACAAGATATCAAAATTAATGTGCTTTGATCTACAGTTAGATTATTGGGCACAAATCTATAGGATAATGGTAGACCCATGTATAGCAATAGATCTATTTAATCAGAACCTTGAATAACAACAAATAAAACCATAAAAAGAAAAATTGTTGACACCAAAGAAATAAATCAATCTTGAGTACACAAAGCCACAATTGCAGAATTACAATTGAGTATTGTCAGCAAGGAGGAAATCAGATTCCCTTCAAATGTATACAAATAGAAGCAAAATGCAATACAAGTAGTGATATATGCTCACAAAGGAGTAAATTATATAAGAATATTGATTCCACAAATAATTTGTAATGTCACAAATGAAAAACATATGTTCTAATATTGCTTGAAACCATTAGGGTTGTCAACACCAACTGAGGCAAAATTGCAATATATACTGTGCCCATTATAATGAAAATGGTCAATCTATATAAATCTGATTATTAGCACAAGAGGAGCAGGAAATAAAAATTCCAAACATTCATAAAAAAGACAACACTTAACTTGATAATATAGAATTCATGGAGCTTGAACAAACTCTAAAAGACCACAGAAGTGTGTTTCATTGCAGAGAAATTAGTGTAGGAAAAACAATAGGCAAACAACATAAAATAATTACGAAGCACAATGAGCTAATACACCACACAAAAACATGAAATTGGACTACTATAGAGCAATGAGAGAACTGTCTGATAATAATATCACACATCCAAGTGAATGTCCATATGTTTCACTTACTGTTTTGTAAGACAAACAAAAATATTTTGCTTTTGTATAGGCTTCTGTAAAGTGAATGAAGTAACTTTAAAAAATCCTTATCCATTCCCAGAGATAGAAGTTCTATTGAATGATGCAGTGAAGAATACATACTTTGCTACACTTGATTTATGTAAAACTTATTGTCAGCTTCCCATGAGATCTCAAGATATTGAAAAAAGTGGAATTATCACACCCAACAGGTTGTACAACTAGGTTTACATGCAATTCAGATTATGTAATGCTCCAGTAATATTTCAACAACATGTTACCAGTGTGCTAAAAGGTGACAAAGAAACAACTCAAAATAGGGTAGCAACATATAATGACAATATCTTAACATCCAGTTCAACAATAAATGAGCACATGGAAAAAAGTAAATGAGACACTGAAGATAATGAACAAAGCATTTAAGTATTCAGGGACACAATTCATCTCTGCTTTTAGCCACTAATGAAATATTCAATTCCCCTTCTTTACATCTGACTTTCAGCTTCATAGAAAATGGGAGTCACAAATTATTTTAGAGAAAAAGAAGCCTGTTACTTTTATCTCAAAAGCTCTTTCTTCCTTAGAAATTTATAGTAGTGTGTAGGTCAGGATTCCATACTAGGTAAATTTAATGAGTAGAACACTACAAAACTGTGTAATATTTTGCTAAGCTCAATTCTTAAAACTAATTTTTCTTTAGCCCTATATGAAATAGCACTGCTTTAAGGTAACAAACTGCTTTGTCCACAGTTTTGACCAATTTTATCCAAGCCTGTTAAAAAATATTGAAAGCATTTTAATATGGACACAGATAAAAGTTCATGCATCCTCATCTAATCTTGACAATTTATGCTAAGAATAAATTCTGTGCCTGAGGTATATAAAAACAGTTTTTTCAATGAGGAATCAAATTTTCGTAAAAATATTTAAATTTTTGCCATGCCTAAATTTCAGATAAGCAGTCTGTCAAATAATCATGGAAAAAACAACTACCCTAAAATATTTTTAAAGACAACCAAGATCAGTGCTGTTCAGACACAAAGTTACTGTGGAATTTCTGACTTCATGCAAAGACGCTTCTTGATGGATTGGTATCTGGTCATGAATTAAAGTTGAAAAAGAAAGAAGAGACAATTCTCAATTGTGTGGTGCTTTCAGATTTTGAACATTTTCCATAGTTCGTGATCTATAGTTTTGAAGATCCCATGACAGTTTTGGAAAATGCCAAGAGAATATAGACTTAACACAATACTGCTTGTATGACAAGCCACACATTTTTAGAACAAACTACCCAGATAACAATTTTGGTTGTTTTTGATGTTGTTTATAGTTGTTTCATACTTTTGGTTGTTGCAGGAACCACTAACATCTTAATAACAACTTTAGTAATAAATAATCAGTGAGCAGATGCTTGCAAGTAAAACTCACTTTGTTATTTTTTTTACTAGATCCTTTTAAATAAATGATTTGCAAAACCTTTTTTGAAATTTTTAATTTGTGAAAAATTATAGTATACCAGATAAGTGAATTTTCAAAATAATTTATTCATGAATACTTGGGCACCTTGATATTGACTGTTAAATAAAATAAGTTACAATTGAGAAGAAGAGATTTTTCACGACTAATTTTAGATTTTTAAATTTTTGTTAAATTTGGATTTTTATGCTCATTGTTATCATTTATATACAAAACGTTCATATAAATCTTTAACAAATATTTGCCCTTT
Organism: Hofstenia miamia; assembly: GCA_900660155.1. Taxonomy (NCBI): domain Eukaryota; kingdom Metazoa; phylum Xenacoelomorpha; order Acoela; family Hofsteniidae; genus Hofstenia; species Hofstenia miamia. The sequence goes on from CABFPE010000109.1 coordinate 1,073,166, forward strand.
ATTGGGCTTGTGATTGTTTAAGCAGCAATGCTTGAACAGCTTAGCAATATAAAATGTTATTTTCCATATAAAAGTAATTCTAAAACCATCATATGACAACATAGAATGACCTCAAAATATGGCTGTTTCATTCATAAAAAACAACCAAAAAGCAACCTAATGTGACGTTGTTGAAGCAAAGTTGCTTCGACCAATGAAATGGTAACGTTTCAACGTTAAAACAGCGTTGATTTTGTCACATAAAATAACCACATAAAAACACAAAATAACGTTGTTTAGCCCTTAAATTGTTATCTGGGTACTATTCTTCAACAGCTTCCTCTTTTATGAAAAAATTGATTATATATATATATATATATATATATATATATATATATTGGGTAATATTTTTACTTTTTGTTAATAAAAAATGCAAGACAACCCTCAATATGTTTTAATTCAATTATCTGAATTGCTCTTTTTGGCTTTCCCTGGAGCTTAGTCCTTACTATATTCCAGGTATGCGGGATCTGAATGTTGTTTGACCAAGAGCTATCTAATTTCGAAAATTTTCTGACTCTAATAATTTCCATGAAACATTGTAGTTCCAAGCAAACTGCTTTCTTAACACAAATTGGATTAATTTTTTAAAAACCAGTTTAATTACATATTATCCCTGACTTATAGCTCAAATCACAATGAAATTTTTAGTAAGAATCAGATTTCCATGTTACTGAGACAAGTAAATGGCAT
>CABFPE010000109.1:1073918-1094022 GCA_900660155.1 Hofstenia miamia
TTTTCTGCCTCTAATAATTTCCATGAAACATTGTAGTTCCAAGCAAACTGCTTTCTTAACACAAATTGGATTAATTTTTTAAAAACCAGTTTAATTACATATTATCCCTGACTTATAGCTCAAATCACAATGAAATTTTTAGTAAGAATCAGATTTCCATGTTACTGAGACAAGTAAATGGCATGGTACCACAGAAATCTATTATGCAATCGTCTCTACCTAAATCTTCTAGAGTAATAAATTGAAGGAATACGAATTTAAAAACAACATTATGAGACTAATATCGAAAACAATTTTGTAGTTTCTTCTTTTTTATGATTTTGACTTCCAAATGCATGCACACATCATATATACTTAGCCAATCTATAAGCAAGAAGTTTGGAATAGTGATTGAATTGGAGAAATAATCAAGCTGCGTCAAACTATCCCAATGTGCTTGGAACAGCCCGGTGCTCGGGCTTTCACAAAAAATTGGTTTGGTCCTGCCATAGCACATCAGATTAATCCGGGTTGCAACCCTCATTGACTACTTTGACCCATAGTGCACTCGCATACTTTTGGTCAAATGATCAGCATGTTAAAAAAACAGAAAAGAAAAACTAGAAAACAAATAGTGTTCGGAATTAAAATCCTTATTAATTCAGAATCTAGAATGGTGTTTGAATACAACCTGAAAAACCAAGCTGATTCTATTAGAGATGTACCAGACTATGGATCTAGTAAAGTGTAACTTGTTTACTGGATACTGGATAGCATATGTGTGACATTATCGCTAAATTCTGAGATAAACTTGTATAAAAAATGGAATTCTCTAAGGAAAAAACTATATTTTTCCCATGATACGCAACTTGTTATACAAGAAAACTATGCTTTTTGGCATATCAGGACTTGGCCTATTTCGTTAACTTGATACTCATTCACTTACAACAGTTAATGACAGCGATGCTAAATATATGCGCACAGCTTTCTTCAAGAGGACCATATTAATTGAGAAATGAGGTTGTTCCTCAATAACAATTAAAAAAATCTTCACATTTCAGGTCTTGCAGTTGGCTATTCGAAAATTTTTTTTCGAAATTTAAATAATTTACATATTATTTAGAAGGAAAACTGCTTGTAAAAAATACTTTACAGTCTCTAAATTATTAATTTCATTGTCTCACTTTCAAAAAAATTTGACTCACAGCTAGAGAATTGCGGGACCGGAAATTCTGGTCTCATTCCCGACTCCGAAAAGATATTTTGTCGCGGTATTTGGAAAAATCCCGCAACATTTGGTCCCGGCTCAGATTTAGTATCGCAAGAAGTACATATCTAAAAATTGTTGTATTTTTATCGTAAATCAAACAAATGAGGAAAATTTATAACATCATGGTATAAAATTATAATAAAGTGTAATAAAATTAAAAGTTCATTGATATGTTCGTAATGGTCATTCCAGCAGCGCTAAGTGCTCGTTCAGACTTAGAATCTGAAGCTTGAATTGAAAGGTACGATTGGGCAATTATTTTTAAGTTTTTATAATTTGCGGTATTCCAAAATGATAACAAATTGAAATCTTCTCATATTGTAATATCGTCATTATCATCGAAAGCACTGATTTTGCTTTGGTTACTATAAAGTGGCGAAAAATGAATGAAGAATTTTCTATGGTTTCCAATAATATTACTGAATTATATTATCATTTCCTAAAGACCCTCTTATAGCTAGAATTCATTGTTTTGTTATGGAAAAGAACTAATAGCTATAAATTATTTGGTGCACTTGTATTTTATGTGTGTATTTAAAAGTCTCAAAAAACGCTTGATTGCTTAAAACGTTGAATTCCCGTATAACCTAATTGGTTTAATCGAACAACTTGAACACTTCAAATGGAAAAATTTCACAATAATGCATCATTTCATGGAAACTGCCCTAAGCTATATTGCTAAAATTGACATAAATGAAATGTGTGAATGACTTTTAGCCAAAAAAATATTATAACGCTTATTTAATAACATGAGGAATATTCTCATGAGCAGTGATAGGCAGGGGAAGGGAGGGGGTAATTTAATCAATTTAATATTTTCTCCAGTACCGCCTCCAAAATTTTCATATTGTGATAAATATTTTGCAGTACCTGATTATCTCAGTGGGCGCATTCTAATTTTATTATTTCCGTTATCAATTTCTTTATATTCTAGCTCCTAAAAAATGCTATTGTGACTGCAATTTTCTCTTAAATATATGTCTAAGCTTAAACAAATTTTTACTGTATCATTTTAGGATTGAAAGTGTCAAACGAAATCCCGAACTCCTTTGAAAAAATTAAATTTGCTTTAATTATTTAAAAAATGGTTATTTGGTATTGCCCTCATCAATTATGCAATAAATTCAAAAAACCTGTTAGGGGAACTATCAATCTATACCATGCAATTTGTCAGAGGTGTACTCGAGGAGGTCCCCAGGGGAGCTCAGCCCTTCCCTTGTTAAGTTCAATTGTTAAAGCTGCAGAGGGCGCGTTTAGGATTTTTAAAACTGGGAGGGAGGCTGACATCCATTTTTACAGAAGAAAAATTGTAAAAAAAAAGTTTTTTGAACAAAAGTAAGCTTACACAATATCTAATCTTTTGTTTTATCAGAAAATCGATTGATGACATCTTGAACTAAAGTGAACTATGTTTAATTTTGAGGAAAAGAGAAAGTTTTTCTTATCTGTTTGCAGCTGACCCCAAAGGGGGTGCGGTCGTCCCGCGGCTCCCCTAAATGTTCCTCAATGTTCTCTAATATTAACTTTTCTGTAAATTTCTGCGATTGATGTCCTTGAGGCGAAAATGGTTTTGATTTCTAATTTGTCCCATTTATTGAGGAAACTGTAAAAATAGAAGAAAATTGAATAGTTGTTTGGCAAGTTAGTAATGAAGAAAGACAGGAGTGATATGTACTTCAATAGGACGATAGGTCTTCACCAAATCGTAATTGTACTAGGTCCTGATCTTTGAAGTTCAAATTAATATGTCGAATTTTAAGTTGTACAACAATGAGAAACTGTACATTCTTCAAAATAATGACTAAATATCAGGCGGAAGGGAAGTTAATATTATCTATATATTACTACTTGTTTACGCAAAATCTTTAGTATTTAGACTACAAAATAATTCAAGAGAAAACAAATAACAAAGTAACTTAGATATGCTAATAAGTCAGCTATTATAGGAAACCGATTATTTTTCACTCAAAAGAAACATTTGAAGTTTTTTTTCCCTATGTATCCTGTCCCTTTATCTTTTGATACTCAGTTATGTTCTGAGTCTTAAAAATACATGTGTTAGCCATAGAAGTGGGCACCGCCGTCAGCCAACTACTAGTGGCGGCGTAGATCCGATAAGGTCGGCGGTGGCGGAGAAGCAACATCTATAGAACTGGAGTAGTCTGTACAATATTCCATATAGAAACTATATAAGGCTAATAGCCCTGTAGAAACCCTACATGATACAAGCAGTATTGTGAAACTATCTTTCTGGAAAAAGGTTCATCATGCGCTTAATAAGACATAACCCAATCAATGTTAAGCTCCACTATCACATCAAAGGCAGTAAATGCGATTTCCTTTTTATGACACATTGTGTTTGTCTTGATATAGTTTTAGTTATCAATTGGCATAGCAGTCTAAATTGTCTGGCAGCTGGTTGACCTGAAATATGTCGGTGGCTGTAGCTCAGATGGCTGGCGCCCAGCTCTAGCTAGCCGGAAGTCAGTAAAAATGTCTACTCGTATGTAATTTACTTTTTCGCTTTCCAAAAACATTGTATTGATTCCTTACTTGAGTTTCGTTTTTAGTACTATTTTGTTGCAGGGATTTATACAGACTTATTACTGTCATTGGGCACAAGTGATGCTAATAGAAGTAACTTCAGATTTTCAGACATCACGTATTACTGTAAGATACATTCTTAGAAAATTCAACAAGAAATATAATTTTGACATCGTGTTTTACGCCATGACGCAATATTCCCTTCCAATCTAAGAAATCGGCAATGTAAGTAGTCTCTTCGGTTACTTTCAAAAGATATGCGAGGCACTTAAAGAACAGAATTTCACGAGCCTTTTTTAACACCTTGTTTTTTCCGGGTTTCTCCTGACCAAAATGTTCTCCTTAATGTAAATGCTATACTTAAGAGTTTTATAACCTGTGCAGCAATTCTTAGCAAATTCCAGTTATATTTTATAAATTTTTGATATATATATATATATATATATATTTAGATAAAATAACAATTCTAATAGTGAATGCTTAAAATTTACATTTTCTTCTGGGTCAGCTTGGGTCACTGTTCTGAGTTAAGTGAAATGGATCGGGCAACATATGTTAAAGATTATGTTGTTTTTCAAATAGAAATTATAGTTCATTCTTATTTTAGCAGCAAAAGTAACCTTTAGTAATTGAACTAATATTGAAAATTGACATGTAGCTGTGAGTTGTGACTAACCAAAATGATTCCAATATATACTGGAGTGGCATAGGGCAATAGGCACAGCTTTCCAATATATATTCGATAATTTACAGAGTGTTTTTCAAATGAAATTTGGGGCAGTAGGAGGAAATTCATTTGTTTTTAAAACATCCTAATCCAAAAGTGAACGTCATAATAATTTTGAAATGGCCTATCATTCAAAACTGTTAAGAAACTCCTGTTTCTCAAAATCAATGGACCATTTAATGAAAACATTTTATGTTTTAGGAGTTGGTTCAAAATATTAAAAATTTAAATTGGGTTGGGCTTAGAATGCTAACAATGTGTTATGAAGGTCACTTCAGGAACAATTTTTCAACTTGCTTTCAAATCTGAATAGAACTTTTGCAAATTTCTATTGAAAAGAATAGCTTAAAATTATGCTGACTTAACTCTTTCTGTAATTACGAAAGAACTAAAGCTAATTATTAATGAATGAATAATACATTTTTAGAATTCAAATTTTTTAGCTAACTGAGCTATTCCATTCTTTTATGCTTTTGAATTTAACTGATGACATGTAAATATACAAAATTGTTCATCAATTCTTATAAAATTTTATGGGACATCTATATATCTGTGGGTTGAAATCTACTTTACCCGATTAATCAATACTCCTTAGCCATCTAAGCAAGACCTTGTGTAATCACAAAAAGGCACAAATACAGGCCCCAGGCCAACATTCGATTTAGCAAGTCCTTTAAGCAAACAAGCAAAGAATTTGCTATTTTACCTATCGCTATGCTTTTTGAAGCATTATCTTTTTTTGATACACGTGAGAACTACATTCAAATATAATGAGGCCATTAATAATAAGCAAGCAAATATTTTGTATTTCAAAATCAATTATTTGATGGGCATTAAAATTAAGAATATGAACCTACACCAGGATATAGTACGTAAATCGCCCTACCTACGCTAGCAGTAGTTGTTCTTAGTTTCAGATGTCACATTTCTAAAAATCTATTGCATGTCCTTTACTTGTGAAGCCCTCTAAGTTTTTTGAACTCGTTTAAACAGCAATATATGTTCACTTTTATTTCCAATCAAATCCAATGATTGCAAAGCCGCAAATGTGAAAGAAATTTGTAATATTCTTTACATTGCAGACTTTACAATTTTTGCAGAAATGCTCTACTTGCAAGAATAACTATTACCCTATTTCGGTTTTTCTCCTGCAAATCACCAGGCCACGATTAAGGTAGGTCTTTGTTCTACTGAACTATGAAAATCAATCTAATTTTCAAATCTTTTTCTCAGGCATTTATGTGATAAAGTTGGCCCAACCAAAAAACTAAGTTCAAGTGACTAAAAAGTCATTGGACCATCGCACTTTTTGATGCCACTGCTAAGTATTTGCAGTCAACTTAGTCGAGAACTAGTCATGACAAGCTTGTCACCACTTTTTTAATTTATATATAAACATTGACCATTTATATAATTATCATAGACATTCCATTAAATATTATCTACAATGGTAACCACTTGTACGCAACGATTTGATTTTAAAATGACATGATTGCATTTTGTCAATAAAATAATTTTTAAAATTAGTTTTTCAGCATACTGTATAAACTCAGTCATATATTGTATTCAGACATTATTCTAGATTCCTTCACAGAAGTTAATGGTTGGATGGCTATGTACATTAACAAGTAGACATTTGTCAAGCAATGATTTCTTATATGTTTGATCAGTTAAGTGCTAACTCTTTGAATATCAATTTTTTTAATGCTTAAATCTCCTTAAAAATAAATTTATAAACAATTAAATATTTAAAAAGAAGAGAATTCTATTAGATTTGCAAATTCCTTGCAAATAGAAATTGTAAGCATATTGCAAAATTTCAAATATAATTGATTTTTTTAAAAATTTTTAGTAAAAATGAATTACTTTTCAAAAAATCACATTTATCAATAAAAATAAAAAATCATTTTTTTCGAATTATTGAAAACATATTGAAAGCATTGATAAAATATCTTATTCTCCAAAAACTTTTTCTGTAAAATGATTAGATGCAAGTTTAAAAATATTATACAATAATAGAGTCATTTTAAATATTTTTAGAGCAAAATTAGTATTTTAAATATTGGGTATAAACTGTGGGGGGATTAGTTATGTTTATTTATGAAATGCAATGATTATTTATACAAACTTTAAGCAAAAATATAGCTTACTATTGACATTTATCAAATAGTAATTTTCTAATGAATTTTTTGATTAATTGTAGCATTTTATTTGAAATAAGTGCGTGCATGAGTAATAATTGATCGATACATCACATATTTTTTCATATAAACTATATGAATTTATTTAAAAAATATCTATTGACAATTTATTCAATTCAAAGATTTGTGAAAAAATTCAAAAAATTTTCATCTGAATATCGGATTTACCCCATTTAAATCTACTGATTAAACCTTTACGTATGTATTTAATCTTTCTAATGCTCTTAGTAAATTTTGCAAATTTAACTTAGGCCCGTGGGCCGATCATGGGTAGTTTCTCACTAAGAAGTTTCGGATTGTTCAACAAAATATATTAAATCTTTGTCAATGCTTATGAACAAGTTATGAAAAAAATTGTTGAGGATCAACAAAATTTCTGCATAATTCGTTAATACAAATATCTGTTGTCATATTTTAAAATTTATTTGGGAATTATCTGCATTATAATGTATTTGTAGGACTAACCAATCAGGAAAGACTGCAATCATTAAAGAAACTGAGTGGAGACATGTAATTTTGCAATTCAATTATTAACAATTCACAGTTTAATCAAATTCAAATTTGTATTAGGTTTTTGCTTTCAATTAAATAATTCTGTTTATCAATCGCGTCCTGCACCAAAGCATGGGGAGGGGAGACGGATGCAAATTGTAGATACCTTTAACTGGCTAACAAATTTTATAATTTGAATCACTCACAACAGTGTTCTGGATGAGGAAAACAAATTGTTAGGTAGTAATTTAGACTTAAGTCAAATATTTATTTATTGTGTTCTGAATGAGTTAAAATTCAATGGACAGTGCGCAAGAAATATTTAAAAATGCCTAAATTTTCTAAATAATTTGAGGCCCAGGCTTCCAATTCCTCCATGGCACGAGGAAAGTGCTGCCTATTCTGAGTAATGCATTGCTATTGAAATAAGCTGTTGCCATTGTGTACCATATAAGGTCAGGGATATTTTTTAAGATTAAGTAGTTCATTTTAATGTAATTTTTGAATTTCTCAAAATCAAAAGACCTTGCCTTCATGGGCCAACCCTGAATATTTATATGTCTACGAACGAAAATGTGATAAGAATAATACAGTTCTTCCACTAGCAAAATAACAGCATAATTTCAAATCCTATTATTGCATTGCATATGGTCAACTAACACAAATTCAATTTTAGCTCTTGCTATATGGGACACTCTTTCAATAATACTTGATGGGCCAGTCGATGCTTCTCAAGGTGATAAATTTCTGGATTGGAGCTTTCCCGATGCATATCTTCTTCAACAATTTGGTAATACCATTTATATAGCAAAGGTCTTCTAGATCATGTCTTAATGGAATTTCCTTAAATATGTTTAGGAACTTTTAGTAAATTGCTTTACTTCGCAACACTGTTGTAACAATATAAACAATAGCGTGATAATTATCGTGTTTCATTCTCCTTCTTTGTAACTAGCTAAGCAACCAAACTTTATGAAACCAGGATTCAAGCCAAACCTCGAGTTTATTAATAATACACTGTTCCATAAATAATGTAGTTTCTATATATTTACACTTTCCATGTAGTTTGCATAACTAATTTAAACTTTTAGTATAACTATTTGTGTTTTTTAGAATTGATCTACTTTTAGAATCCGTTCAAAACATTTGAATTTACTTGGTCGTTGGGTTAATAAGCATTTAAAAACAGAAGTTGATAGCAAAAAACGTAGAGAGGAAGCCAAAATTAGCCGGACGTGGTGGAATATCCTCCACGTCAGGTTTTCAAAAGTGATTTTCACTAGCTAAATCAAAACATTTTCGGTAAAAAAATGAAAAATTTAAAATGTAAGGTCAAGAAATGCATTTTTAGGGTCGCTTTTCTAAATATTTTCAAAGGTTTTTGTTTTTGGTCATAACTAAGGTGTCCCCCGTCAGAAAATCCTGCGTACGCCACAACCCTCCCAATTAAATTAACTTAAATTCAATCAATTTTGTAAATTTTTATTATCTTGCCAAAAATGTTCTTCAATTGTTGTCATCTTATACGTTTCACCCTATACATAAGCAAATGGCAACCCTGGTTCATAATGCAAATTCAATTTTCACATTAAAAAAAACTTGGAGTATTTCACATATAGTGTCATATGCGTCATTATATATTTTCAGAATTTATACTGATTTAATATTGAAATTGGTAATCATATTGCTTGTATGATTATTTTGATCAACAGACAAAGATTTAATGCTTTTAAAACTTGCCCCTCAAGCATTGTCTTGGCTTCTAACTGGCGCCAACACTTTCTAAGTGGCAGTGAAAGAATTTAACTTTCAAACCAACAGAAAGTATTTCAATACTAATTTGAATAAGAATTATAATTACTTGAATTGCTTATTCGTGAGAAACATTTCTACAATATTCAATTTTTTGCAATAAAATAGTGAGGGTCAATTTTCTTAATGTCCGTTCAGAAAAACACTAGCATAATATGACATCATTAAAATTTTGAAAGAAGACGATTGAGGATGCTAATGCCTTCAGTGACAATGAACTAAAAAATTGTAATATATAAATGTTGAACTAACAGCCAACAATAGCATCCATTAAGTCCAAGTGCGTTCGAGTCAATAAAAAGAAACAAAAACAATGTGCTAGAGATTAGCTCACCTGCACTTCAGACCTGACCAGACCTGATCTGTTTCAGTTTCAAGCCTGACCTGATTTAAAATTGCTTAATCCTGATTTACAAAGAGAAAGGGATATTATAAAATGTATACAGTCCTCTTCTCGAATTTGATTTCTCCTATTCCTTAACACAAACATCAGTTTTAGGTAATAACAAATTCTAATATAAAGAAAAGAAAATTTTCTTAATTTAGCCAATTTATGAAATTCAGCTCAATCATGCAACCATAGCAACATCTTGATATTATTTGGGATGCCTTGTTAGAAATAGTAAATATTAGCTAAATGCTAAATCTTTTGTACATAAATTTTTATTCAGTAATCAGGTTGACCCTATCATTAGCTGAAACCAATTATATAACAATAAAGCATTTTTGGAATGCAGTAATTTGGTCTCTTACACAGTCGATTGCTTACACCAGTCTAAACACTGGTCATATAGGTATGTAATTAAGAATAGCAGTAGAGAAAAGTACTGATACCAAACCATGCTGAATTAAAGCAATGTTTTCCAAATAATATAACCAAAATTATATAAATTTGATAAAAAAACATGGATTATGTCAAGCCTGATTCTACCCATGTTTTGCAATACCTCAAACTTGATCTGACTTGCCTCATCCCTAAGTGATGAAAATGTTTGCATTTTGTTTAATCTTAGTACGTCATGTTAACAGTGCATTGCTTTATGCAAATATAATTACGTATGAAGCACATTTTTCGTTTATTCAACTATCAAAATCAGGAATCTCATTATGAAATTCACCAATATTAGGCTTGCTTCATGAAGTTTCAAGAGCAATTCTAAATCTATTTCAGTGTCAAGAATAGCTTTAAAGGCAAATAATGAAAATCCGATATATTTGCCACTGGTTTGTAAAAGAATATCGTTTAACATGACACTCAATGCTGCTGCGCATCTCAATAATTTGTTGTCTGGCTTTCAATTGACATCTAAAGAGTATTTTTTACATATACAAATCTCAGTTTCGATTTACATGACCTCATAATATATTAGCATCATAAATCATACATTTCTAAAAAAACATAGAAAATGGTTCGCTGGAATTATTAAATCCTTGAAAATAATTTGATTATTGAATAACAACTTAGTTTAAAATGTGAAGTGTAGCATTATATAAACATATATTTTCTTATTGTTAATGTGATCATTTGAGCATTTTTTTGTATTACCTATCAGTCACTGAACGTAGAGCTGTAATGCTTTAATTTTAAGAATGTTAGTTACCCTTAGTTGCAAGGATAAATATATATTTGATATGAAAATGCCTTAACCTAATGTAAAAAGTTAAGACACTTGTTTAAAACTTACTCATATACAGAGTGTGACAAAATGTAACGTAAAATACGAAATTTATATAAAATATACATGCAAAACATTAAATTTTTTGGCACAACTCACACCACCGGTGATTACAGCAGTCGATTCCTCGATTGTTTGTGGCTCTCTGTTATACCCCCAAGTCTTTCAATGTTTCCCAAGGATCAGGGGAAAGCAGTAGCATTCCATCCAACCACATCTTTCTATTCACGAAGCTTTACCTTTAAAGTTTTTAAATCCATTTTATGTTTGACACAAACAATGAGTTGATAAAACAAATTTTAATTTTAAATTATTTTATCTATAAGAAAGAAAATTTGAATCACAGAATTCGGCTGAGATTTTGAACGACCCTAAAAGTATGATTAAAAAGTAAGTCACTCCACGATTTTACGTTACTTTTGTTACACCTTGTATGTTTTCATAAATAACATTTCTTTAATGTCGAATAATTTTACACTTGTAATTCTTTTTAAAGTAGGACAGTAATTATACTTTGCTAAAATTTATTATTGAATATTCCAAGTTTTCTATCTAGGGTTAGTCGTTGCACATTTGTTCCTCCTCATTTTTTTAAGCAGGCACAGGCACACTTCACTTGAACAGGCATAAAAATTCAAAAAAATGTCTTAAAAACGGTAGTTTTTGTTTAAACCCATTCAATACAATATAAAATTTATATAAAAAATTGCATTATTTTGGGACAGTGTATTAAAATATATGCGTAGGACATTCTGTGATAATTTATAACAATTTTCATGGAATATCAGATTCAAACATTGTGCATTTGATTGTGATGATGTAGATATGTTGGAATTTTGTGCTTCTTTAACATAGATAACACTTTTTGAAATAATGAAAATTTCCAAATGTCTTTAAAATCAAAGGTTGTGCTATTCTTAGTAGTGCATCATTAAATTTATTTCCTATAAATATGGTTCCTAATATTAGATTTGACTACAATCCAGTAACATTACAAAGGTCATTAAATATCATGTTCTCGAAAAATAACTTCTATTAGATGCATGATTACTATCATTACGTTCAAAACTTATTTCCACATAGTTGCAAGGCAACTTTGATTTTGCGTACAAAAGAATTATAATTGACAACAATTTAAAAGTTTTGTTTTATACATCAATCAAATTGAATATAATTTTGTTATGAAACGCTTTTATTGCTTCCACTATTATACTTTACTTCTTAAAGGTTTCACACATTTCTTTGTGGAACTACTTGATATTTAAACCAAGAAAAATATTTTTGAGTCATTATTTTCTCAAGTTTGGTTGCACAATGTCGATTATAAAACTTTAATGGAGGAAATGCAACGTTTTGTTTCAAGCTCCCGAACATTTTCTTTTGAAAAAAATTCATTATTCATGTGCTAGAGGCATTCTATGTGTCAAATAAACTTGTTTTCAATGTACATTGCACAAATCGTACTCCCGTATATTCCTTTACAATTATCCGCTGCTAAAATTGAGCTTTCGTTTTAACACATTGACTGCCATGAGGTTTTCAGTGATCTGGCCCACTGTGCCACGATATTTTTTTCTTATAATTACATGGTAATCGATGTACAAACACGATCCGTGCCCATCTTAGCTCCGACTTACAAATAACACCTGAGATTTTTGACATTTAAGTTACCTGAGATATTGCTTTTTTTCCCCATGGGCCATCTATCCATTATTGTGGATACATAAGAAAATCCTATTAGATACTAGAGATTAATATTATAATGGATTGCTTTCAATGAAATATGCTTTTCTGCCAACCCTACATAGTTTTCATATGTTTAGTGTATATAAATGAGCCAGAAGAGCAGCCAATAGAGCAAGCCGAAGAGCAGCTGAGAGAGCAAACCGAAGAGCAACCAATGGAACAATCAGAAGAGCAAGAACAGGCAGGTGGGCAGACAGAAGAGGAGGCGGAAGAGGCTACAGGAGAGCCCCAAAGAAAAAGACGAAGGACACAAGTTATTCAGAAACCAGAGATAGTACTTGCCTACAACAAAGGAAAAGTGGGTATAGATGTATCTGACCAAATGGCTTCTTATGTTACAACTTTGAGGAAAGGGGTCAAATGGTATAGAAAATTAGGGTTGGAGTTGCTACTTGGCATGTCAGTGGTTAATGCTCTTATTATCTACAAGGAAGCAACAGGAAAAACAATAAAAATTCGAGAGTTTAGAAAGAGTATAGCATCGGTGCTTCTTGAGTGTTCAAGGATCAAAAAGAAACCAGTTCAAAAACAGATGCATGTTATGAAAAAGAGATTAGATGATCAAAATAACCGTGTTCTATTGCCCTAGTTGTGAAGATCAACCCCAAATGTGTTATGAATGTTTCATCTCCATCCATGAGAATAAAACTAATGAATAAACAGCAGATATAAAACTTTTTGTACCTCATCAGTTGAATTTTAATGTAGTAAAACACTCATAAATATACATTTGCAAGTTTATATTATACATAAAATATTTACTAAGAGAGAGGGAATTAAAAAAAGTTTATCTAAGAAAAAAAACGACACTATGCCAACAAGGATTTCAAAAACATTCCCCAGCATGCCACACATAATAAACACCATAAGAAAATGCATTGGGTGCATCCAGAATGTAGTATACAGCCTTAAAATCAGAAAATAAGTTGCATCCTCTTTTGTGGATACATGGCACATTTGAGAAAGGCCAGATCTCCACTTATCTGGAGACATGGCAGTCAATGTGTTAAGAGGTGGCTTTTGTTTCATAGACTTTCCTAATTGTTTTCATTAACATCTAGAGTAATATTTTTAGAGATTTTCCAACACATTGCGCTTACAAGCGATGAACAAATCAATTTCTCAGAAAAAAATGACTTTGCTTGTAAAAATACTAAACAATTACATCTTTTTCTTAATAAGTCATGTGTTGTTGTTCTTTTGAATATTCTTTTTTGCTTTTTTTATTCATAAAAACAAATGTTTTATATTAAAACAAAACTGACTAATGCAATTTCCAAGTTCAGAAAAATTCCTCCTTCAGTAGCATATTTGCATTGTGGATGGGCGGTCATGTTGACATAACTGAATATTTAGATCACAGCAATGATTGGGCAACTACTGGCGTGGCTCACTGGATTGTAGTAGTAATTAGCTTCGATAGATTGGCAGCTGTTTTACTACCAATATCATACAAAAATAATTTTTCCAATAGCAGATTTGCTTTAAAAACAATAGTGATTGTAATTGTGTTCAACTACATCACTCTTGCCCTACCCTCCATGTTTGCTTTTTACCAATGTACAAATGGGCTCTGTCAAGTAAGACCGTCGTGGGAAGAGGAAGACACTAAAATTGTTCTGATATTAATTTTTATCCAAGGAATAATCCCAATGATCTTGGTCATAACATGTAATATTTCAATTGGAGTGAAGTTGTCTTTGAGCAACAAAGAAGCATCTAAGGCCAAAAGCAGTGGAGTTGACAGATTATTATTTATCATATCTGTTAGTTTTCTTATATTTGTGACAATTGCAGAGGTCTCCTATATTTTTGTGCACTATTCATCATTGGTAAAAAAGTGTTCACTATTTTCAGTGATACTGGAAATAATTGGAAATGCTGCTCACGTCACTAACAATGGTGTGAACTTCTTCCTATACATACTGCTTGGAAAACATTTTCGAGAGGGCTTTTTCAAATTGTTTTCTCGCTAGCTTTGTAGTATTAGATCAACAAAAAAGAAAGAAGATATAGTCAAATTTGTAAAAATCATTACTTTTCCTAGATGCTTAAACTCAATAAGTGCAACTACTTAAACTTATCACATGATGCCCTTATCCAATTATTTCATTTTATTAAATAAATTCAGAGGTATTCACTTTGCAACATCTATTGCTCCCTCATATGTCCACAATTTAACCATTTTCGTCTGGATGTAATAAAGTCCGCAGCAGGAAGTGACCATTTGATTTCGTCTTGTTCGAGATTCTTTTAAGGTAAAGCTTCACAGCCACTTTATTCAGACCTAAAATATTTCGTTGTGTGCCTTTTACATTTCACTTTTAGGCTACTGTTTTTTTCTGTTAAACTTTTTCTATCTATTGTTATTTTTTTCAATGTTAACATGCATTATTTTTCAATGTGTTTTCAATTATAAATAATGACATTAATGATATTGATTTAGCAACAAATTAAAGAACAATAGAAAAGATGAATGTATATTATATGAATTTTAAAATAGAATTATTGAAAAGAATGGTGAAAATAGAAAAACTTATACTTTTACTAAAATTTACTAATGAATTTATGAAGATACTTGTACATGATAAAACTTATCTACAGACTTAAAGTGATCAAAATTGACTGTTTTTAAAATACTTTTGTTCTTTTTAAAAAAGCTGTAATTCACTGACCATTCTAATTGTCTAAACATCTCACATTGCATACATTGTAAATTCTCCAATTGGAAAAAGTTCATTAAAACGAAAACAATTGTGTGTTTTCCAAATTCCCTCTGAAAGAAAAGATAAAACACCGATATTAACTTATCCAGTCAGATAATGACTTATACTGCATTTTTAAAAATGCTTTACTACTTTAAAGTTCTTAGAATTTTTTGAATTTGACTACATGTAGTATTCTTAGTATTTCAACATTGAATGAGTACTGAAAGACCAAGAATAACTGCGCCCCAAAAGGTTGAGGGTGCTGCCTGGGCAAGCCTTGATTCTGACAATGATTTAGAAGATTCTGATGATGAGGGTGGTACTGCTTTGCTTTTTAATCAAATTAGGTTGCATAACTACACAGATAACATCAAGGCTGATAGCAATTTATGAGACATACCGCACAGGAACAAGTTCAAGGAAATTATGTCACACCTTTGATTTGATGACAAGTGCACAAAAAATCAGTGGCTGCAGCTAAGTTTGCTCAAATCAGCGAAGTGTTCTTACTGTTCAGATAAAGAGTAAGCACAGTGCATATTCCAAACTTTTCAATGACAATTGATGAGCAACACTTACCTTTAAGAGCAGATCTGGTATGGTTTTAGTGGAGATTGAAAGAAGTATATTATTGATAGTTTGCTCAATTTAGGAAAACAAATAAGCACAGATAAACTGGGTAAATTCGTTGTAATGTAATTGAAGAATATCCAATATTTTACAACATAGTAGCTAGCACATGCTAGGAGCGAAAAAATGATATTACTTTGTATTCTCCATAGCTATGTGAAGAAGAGATATATGATTTGGATTTTGGTGTTGGAGAAGCTATCCCTAAGCAGAAGATGCAAAGTGCTTTCTCATAGGTTAACTCTATGCCCATTTTCACAATTGCAGTAGACTTCCCATATATCGACGACATATGCAAACTTGGAATTTCTAAGCAAAAAGTTCAGTTTTAATAATACTATTTAAAGCAAATAATTATTTTATTTTGCTTAAGTGATACATCACAGAACTATATAATAGAATATGTGATCTTAGCAATGTAATATATATTTATAACATATGAACAATAAATATATACTTAGAATTTGAAAACTTATTAACAAAGTTGGAAACGATAACAAATTCCTCCCAAAAATATTATGTAGCATAAACATTAAAAAGAAAAAAGAAAAGACAAAGTAAACAAGCTCGAACATTATATTCAAACATAAAACTCTGATTTCCTTATTTAGCATTTTAATAGAATTAGCATCACCTCACGTAATTTAAAAAAAATGTAAAGCAAGTATTTGCCGCATTCACTTTTTGTAAAATCACAAGTGGACGAATCGCTCCACATTAATTTTAGCATGCAGCTATTAGCATGCAGAAATATTCTACATTGACTGCAGAAATTGAAATAGCGACAGGTACTTGTTTGCATAATAAATATGTTTGCATGAATTTCTATAAATATGGACAAAGTGTATTATTAGATTGATGGAGAATAAACTCCTTGGAATATACTTTATCATTGTTCAGTTTGATTAATTAATTCTAATGTGCAGCTAAGCATTCGATGTGTGTAGCCATCATAATGCTGTTGCGAGGGGGATATGAAATGGTATTAGCCTTGATCAGTACCCACATTTAAGTTAGGTATATGCGTAGGGAGCAGTGGCGGAGCATGGGCCACATTGCCTAGTGTGCATTGCGGAAGCAGAGTTGCTTGTGGCTCAGTTTGGTTTCAAACAAAATTTGAGATTTAAATATAAATTTTGAATTTTACTGAAATTGGATCAATAATTTTGAATTATATAGCAGCAACATTAAATAAATTCACACCCTATTAATACAATGCCGACAGTATGCTTCCAGAAACATTTTTGTATTAGTGATTATAATAATGACGAACATTCTGAGTACTAAGTTTATCTTGGCATTGCAAGTTGCTTAAAGTGCATTTTTAAATGAGATTTCTTTATTGAAGAGCATCCCAAATTACATATATTTTGAAGTGTTTTCAAAAGCTAAAGTATTTCACTTGCTTCTCTGTGTTCTGTGCTTTTTCTTTGACATACATATTAGTGAGAATCCTTTTCAGAAATCTTCTCTTCCAGATGCAAGTTTGCACAAACAAATTTTTTTGGTTGCTTTACTATTTTATCATTTGAATGAAATGGTTTGTAAGGAAGAACGTAAGTGGAATTAATGCTTTCAATATCAATTGGTAAAATGCCATCAATGCAACCACAAACACTTGATAACACCTAATTCTTATTACTTTGTATAAAGAGAAAATCTCACAGTTAAACCATTCATGTAGCATATTAATGTAGAATCATCACCCAGGCCAAGATGTGCATTAATTCAGAAATATTTAGAGATAGTGAACTATAGTTTCTTCCAAGCAGGGTAATGTCTAACTAATTTAACTTTCTTTGTCTCATGTACGCTGTATCTCTTTATCCATACTAAACTATATTTAGCATCCATGCCATACAAGAGTAACAGGTAACAGCCATTGTTTAGGTAACTGTATGAGAGAGACTCCAGTAAGGAATGGGCCCACTGCCTGAAGCAGTATCTGATCACCAAAAAGCTATCTGCCAAGCTGCAGTAGAGTGAGGTTCCATCAATTCCATCAACCAACTCAGCTCATTCTCAAAGACTATATTTATTATGTGTACCCTAACTAAGTGATAATAAAGGAAAAACACAATTCGACTTAGTATCTCATTCTCAATAATATGTAACTTAAGTAATGTAATTTCGCAACCGTTCAGTGACACTAGCTGCTGTTAAGAAAAACTAAGCAACAAATAAAGCAGCTTCCTAGCCTACATATAAAATATAAATAAAATCACTAAGCACTGATACTAGCTGCAACAAAATAAAAAGAGTTAAAAACTATCTACAGTTAAATGCAGCTTCCTAACCTACAGTAAAAATAGATATACAACTATTACAATATATACAATGTCATTTTCAGTCTCGTTATGGGTCTACTATTGTTAGTAATTTGGATCTAAAATAAGATAGTAAATAACTAACACTCCTAGTGTTGGCGATCTCGCCTTATTGCGAATTTGTTACTACATGTAGTTCCACAAGCAATTGATAGACAGCTAGGCAAGAAGTAAAAACCCTTATACCTATACATAACTTAAATGTATTGCTTTGATCCAGGCAACAACTATCTAAATCACTCGCAACAGCCTGTAGATCGTTACAAATATGAAATGCCTAGCTGCGCATTTTAATAAATAATCAAACCAATATCAAAGATAGCTATTTATACAGACTTCTAACAACATATTTGCACTATTTTAACAGTCAAACAAAACACTTGTCTTCTGTTATAATTTGTCTTAACACGCTCAGTGTATTGACCTCAAATTAACGGGAAGCGTATTATACTTGGCTTTTTGCAATATATGTTTTTTGCAAATACTTGTCCACACAATCAATGCATGAAAAGTCATTAATAGCATTCGTTCTAAATATCAAATTTCTTTTCCTTTCTTTATTTCTCTATAATAGAGACTTTATTTAACTGTTTAATTGGTAATTTTAGAAGGATTATGCTACATTAATATTATTATGTTTATAATTTTTTCGTAGTTCATGCTGAAAATTATTGGCATTATGATGTATTAGTATTTTCCTATTAACATAATCTTAGCATTATGGTTTGTGTTAGGGTTAGTATTAGAGTGCAGTTTGGCTTAGGGTTAGGGCTAGGGTGAATGGGGTCACAGGTTTCAAAACTACATGACTTTTGACACCGGAATTTGATGGATCATTTGAAGGAGGTATCTATAAACTGGATCATGATCTAACAATATGATTATTAATTTAGTTATACGGATTTTTTTTCTGAAATTTGATGGCCCAAAGAAGAATGGGGAAGAATGGAAATAGTTTTTTGAATTTTGGACATAAGTTTTTTGAAAATTAGATTTTAATGACATTGAATTGCCTCCCCCTTCCCAGGTAAAAATGTTAGGGTTTCATTGAATTTCAAAAGATAGCTTTGAGGGAAGATTGGATAGTCATTTTTCAAAGCTTGTTCTGAATTTGAAGTTTGCATGGCTTAAAGTTCATTTCAACAACATATAAAGACAATTGTGGATCACTGGCTCTATAAATTACGTAAAGCTATTGGACTTAATTGTTTTTCTCTCATCTATCAAACATGGGTGCTAATGGGTCCTAGGGTAAGAGTTCGCCTTGTTATTTTTCAATTTTATATATATTTCTACAACTTTCGATCATAAATATGTATGTTCCAATTCCGAAAACTCAAGAATTTGCACTTTTATGTTAGGACTATCATAGTTAAGGTTACTTTTTGACACATTTTTAAGCATTTTCTAAAATTCCTATTCTATTTATCTACAGACATGCCTCATTTTTTGAATTATTTTTACAACTTAAGTTTTTTTGTTTTATATATTTTCAAACTTTTAATAATAAAAATTTACTTTGTTTATTACTTGGGAAATATGGATTTCTGACCTTCATTTAGGACATAGGTCTATAAGATAATGAAAAAGTGACCCTTAGGTTTAGGAAACATAGATTCGAAAAATTGACCAGTATTTTGGCGTTGGGTATAGGTCGCATTAGGATTAGCGTAAAAGTTATGATTATTATGTTGATAAATTTGTAAATTTTTACAATTATTTGGAAGGGGGAAAACGCAAATAGCAATTACGTAAGATATCTATGGCAACATCTTTAACAATGAATATCCTTTGTGTTTTCTATGTGTAACTTTTGAAAATTAAATATGAAATTTAAGTCGTTAATTACTACAACAATTGTTTTTAAATACTTCAGATGTAGTTACATTAAGGTTACTTTTGCATTGCAAATCAAAGTTGAATTTGTAGCAAAGATATAGTTAGGCTCAGGGGCGCACCCAGCTTTTTCGATGAGGAGGGGAACTATTATAT
>CABFPE010000109.1:1095022-1112540 GCA_900660155.1 Hofstenia miamia
ATAGAAATGTACGAAGTGCGTAATACCTGGTTTTTGATGAGTTTTACGCTGATATCTAATAGCCAATAATTGAATGTTATTATAAAGCACATCGCTTATGTCAGTAAATAAAAATAAAACAAAGAAAAATCGAATAGAAATATAAATTTGTAAACGACATTTGTCTATCTTGGATTCAATCTTAATGTTGCATTAATAGTTTATTGCGTTATTTAATTTAATTATTGCATGATTGTTGTATTCTGTCGTAATTTGCCAAATTAAATTACCAATATGAAAAGAATTTAAATACAGGGTCGTTTAGAAGTAACGAAACTTATCAACAAACTTATGAAAATAGTTGTTACTTCTGAAGCACCCTGTAGTTGTCTACACACAAACTAAAGTATTGGCATGCATTTTAGAAAACAAAGTATTATGTAATAGCCTTCCAACATTATTACTATATCAAATTCCATTCAAAATTTTGGTCTGTTATACAGCATAAACTAGTAAATATTTTTAAAATAAACCAGAAAGTATGCATTGAAATATTACTGCACTTCATAGAATTGCACTTATACCATGTTTACACATGACATAAGACAGATCTGTCTGAAATTATCTCAAGACATATGTAGCGTGTAAACACCCAAAACATAAGACATACGAACTCTCAAGTATGGTAATTATAAAACAGATGTAGATCAAATAATTTTGATTTTATTTTATTTAATGTCTTCTGTCACCGTGTAAACACTAAATCATAAGACATATATGCTTTTGACTGCAAGTTATTTAATTATTATGGAAGCAAAATAGCAGTAATTTTGACTTATTAAATTAATAATAAATTATTAATCATATATTTTTTAGTATTTTATCCAATTTTCATAATTGAAAATAATATTTTTTCAATTACATATGCATATTTAAACATTACTTGTGCATTTTAGATAAATTTGCTAACAGATAAATCGGACCCATAAATAATTTAAATTAATTTGAAATTAGCCATTGTTATGGACTGCATAAATAAAAATAGGCCCGCCGGTTATTCTGTGCCAGTATCCTAAGCCTGTTATGTCCGTAGCTAAATGATTCTTTACTAAAATAGCTTAACAGTCATAAAAGTCTATCAATGTATGTTTACTTCAAAAAACAAATTAAGTACCTATGTGATACTTAAGTCTCGTTTCCCGAAGTTCTAATAATTTATTGCAATAATTGACAAAACACATCAAACAGTATGAAAATATGTAATCATTTACTGGAAACGAATTTTTATTTATCATAATAGTACATCACACTTCTAGTATGACTTTGCAAAATAAATAAATTACATTAATTCAATTCAAATGATATGGAGCGTCATAAGTCCACAACTTACGATTCTTAAGTCACCATTTACATATTAATGCAATATCAGAAAGTGATAGTGAAATAAACTCCCTGATTTTGAATAATACAGTTAATTTTATGTGACTCAATGTAATATATAATGTGGTATGCTGTAATTTTTGGTGTAAATCTACATGAAGGTTAGTTTTTCACGAAATACATATGCATAAATAGATATATAAAATTGATAGATACAAAATACGTATCCATCAATTGACTTAATCTATTTCAAACAAATCGTTTTAGGAATTAATATCTTCGAACAACAAAGTTCAAAGCCCGTATGCCAGTAGGGCCGCGACAAATGTTCAAAATTGACATTCGAACGTTCGTCCGTAGCATTCGCACGTTCGGACTATCGGATTACACAAACACATCGTTACCATTTTACAATCAAAACTGAAGTATTCCTTTGAAANTTATTATGGAAGCAAAATAGCAGTAATTTCGACGTATTAAATTAATAATAAATTATTAATCATATATTTTTTAGTATTT
This sequence comes from Hofstenia miamia, assembly GCA_900660155.1. Lineage (NCBI taxonomy): Eukaryota > Metazoa > Xenacoelomorpha > Acoela > Hofsteniidae > Hofstenia > Hofstenia miamia. Next base: position 1,096,901 of record CABFPE010000109.1, read on the forward strand.
TATCCGATTTTCATAATTGAAAATAATATTTTTTTAATTACATATGCATATTTAAACATTACTTGTGCATTTTAGATAAATTTGCTAACAGATAAATAGGACCCATAAATAATTTAAATTTGAAATTAAGAATTGTTATGGACTGCATAAATAAAAATAGGCTCGTCGGTTTGTCTGTGCCAGTATCCTAAGCCCGTTATGTCCGTAGCTAAATGTTTCTTTACTAAAATAGCTTAACAGTCATAACAGTCTATCAATGTATGTTTACTTCAAAAACCAAATTAAGTATATACGTGATACTTGAGTCTCGTTTCCCGAAGAAGTTCTACTAATTTATCACCATAATTGCAGCATATCAAACAGTGTGAAAGTATGTAATCATTTACTGGAAACGAATTCTTATTTATCATAATAGTACATCAGACTTCTATTATGACTTTGCAAAATAAATAAATTACATTAATTCAATTCAAATGAAATGAAGCGTCCACAGCTTACGATTCTTAAGTCATCATTTACATATTAATGCAATATCAGAAGGTGATAGTGAAATAAACTCCCTGATTTTGAATAATACAGTTAATTTTATGTGACTCAATGTAATATATAATGTGGTATGCTGTAATTTTTGGTGTAAATCTACATGAAGGTTAGTTTTTCACGAAATACATATGCATAAATAGATATATAAAATTGATAGATACAAAATACGTATCCATCAATTGACTTAATCTATTTCAAACAAATCGTTTTAGGAATTAATATCTTCGAACAACAAAGTTCAAAGCCCGTATGCCAGTAGGGCCGCGACAAATGTTCAAAATTGACATTCGAACGTTCGTCCGTAGCATTCGCACGTTCGGACTATCGGATTACACAAACACATCGTTACCATTTTACAATCAAAACTGAAGTATTCCTTTGAAAATAATCGTAACACAAAAGATAAAAAGTAACACAAAAAGTAAAAATTAAATGAAAAAAATAAACACAGCACTGGCACTGGGGTGCTTACTTTGAGTAAATAAGATTCCAGTTCTCATGAATAAATATTTGCATGTCTGCATGCTCGGGTGATAAGGACGCACGTTTCTTTGATATAACGTTGCCTGCTGTACTAAAAATGCGCTCCGATGGAGTACTTGTTGCTGGAATGCAGAACACCATTTTGGCGATCTTCGACAGTTTCGGATACCTTTCCGAATTATTCTTCCAAAATTTTAGCGGGCTTTCTGCCATGTTTTGCCGCGGTGGAAGGGAATTATATTGCGCGAACTCATTAGTTTCAGATGCGGTAAAACTAGCGTCCAGAAAAGCATATTTCTTCTTTTTGGGCGGACCTGTAGCAGCAGATGATGTGCTCTCAATCTCAGGTACGTCACCAGATAGTTCTGTTCTTCTTCTTGGTCGGCTAAGTGCCTTATTTGTAACCAAGTAACGTTGTTCCTCGGGGATAAAGCGTAGCTCTTTAAAGCGCACATCAAGGTAAGCAGCTACTGCTGCTAAATCTGGCACGTAGTCTTCAAAAAATGTGAATCGTTCTCGAATATTACCTTCCAGTTTTTTCGCTAGGTTGCGAGTGTCTTGCACATGCAGCGATCTAGTAAACTCTGCCAAACGCTTGAGCAGACCAAATAGCATAGGGTAAAGCATAGAAATCGTGACGTACGACTCTCCACCGAATAGATCTGTTGCTTCATGAAAATCGCGCAACACTTGCGAAATTTCGTCAGATATCTTCCATTGTTCATCCGTCTTATACAACTCGGTAGACTTGTTAACGCGATCATCCTGGCAGCTTGCCGTAACAGGCCATCTAAGCGTCACTAGTCTTTCCTCCATTAGGAAAATAGAGTTCCATCGTGTTTCAACGTCTTTGACGAGCGATCTAGCTTTTTCGCCTGGAGCGATTGTTGCTATCTTGTCTCTGAGTACTTCTGCAGCTTTCGTGCTCTTGTGAAAAAACGTCACAATTCTGCGATCGAGCGATATCACCTTTTCAATCTTCTTTCTGGCTGGATCATTGACGGCATCTTTGANCAGCTTGCCGTAACAGGCCATCTAAGCGTCACTAGTCTTTCCTCCATTAGGAAAATAGAGTTCCATCGTGTTTCAACGTCTTTGACGAGCGATCTAGCTTTTTCGCCTGGAGCGATTGTTGCTATCTTGTCTCTGAGTACTTCTGCAGCTTTCGTGCTCTTGTGAAAAAACGTCACAATTCTGCGATCGAGCGATATCACCTTTTCAATCTTCTTTCTGGCTGGATCATTGACGGCATCTTTGACGCATAAATTCAGCAAGTGTGCTCCACAGACAAAACTCATTACCTTTGTACAGGTTTTCAACATTTCTGCATGCGCGGTATCGTTATTGGAAGCTCCATCATGAACAAAGCCAACCAATTTTTTTAGATTCAGACCATAATCAAGTAAGATTGCTAAAAGACGGGCAGCAATATTTACACCAGTGTGATCTTCGGCTACATGAATCGTAGCAAGAACGGCATTCTTCAAACTAAAATGTTTATCAATCCAGTGTAAAGTGCATGTTAGGTAACCCTGGTGCGCAATAGATGACCACATATCAGCGCTAATGGAATAGTATTCCACTTCAGATGCTATCATAGCTATCAGCCTCGATTTCATATCCGCGTATTGTTTTTCAAATTGACCTGTAACATATTTGCGGCATGGTACGATGTATCCTGGACATGACGTCTCCATCAGATCTTTAAAGCCTTCACCTTCAACCAGCGAAAACGGCAGCAGGTCGCGTCCTATGCAGCCAGCAATTTTTTCCGTGATAGACCGTTTCTGAGTCTCAGAACAAGAACTTTGTCTGAACGTATGAAGTGTCGTCTGTTTTACATCTTGATTAGGCGATTGAAATATACGTTCGTGCTTTCTGCTTAAATGATCTCTCAGGTTTGAAGTGGTCCCTGAGTATTTCAGCACGACACTACAATGCTTGCAAACAATGGTTGCCTTGTCATCGCTTTTAGAAAAGTTTGCCCATACAGAAGATTTCGACAGCAGCGACATGCTATAAAACAAGATTAGGACGACGTTAGCAATGAAAACAAAATGCAATTATTAATTGATGCATTCGGAATTTGAATGCACAACTGACCAATGGAATCACTAGGAGAAAACACATTTTGTTTGTTTAAGGATTAGATTATCTAAAGATTGCGACGGGATATCAAATATTAAATGACCCTGTTTGATGGCGTTCCGTTTGGAGTACGCTGTTTGCTGCCGCTAAATAAGCCTTCAGGTTATTTTTATATCTCAAAGATCAGTCAATGGGCGCAGGCGGCGAACGTTCAGGCTACAATTCAAATGTTCAGCTAAACGGCGAATGTTCGAACATTCAAATGTTTGTCGCGGCCTTAGAATGCATCGATAGCCAGCTAGGCGGTGGTTAAAAACCCCTATACCTATTCCTAACTTATATGCGTTGTTTCAATCTAGGCAACAAACAAATTTTTCCCTCACAACAGCCTAATGATCGGCACAAGCATCAATCGCCTAGCTGCGCATTTTAAATAATAATCAAACCGAGTAAAAATAAGTAGATAATAAGGAGTTTATTCTCCATCAACGATTCTCTCCTAGTTTCACATATTTATAGAAATTTTTATAAACATATTTACTGCTAAACAAGTACCTGTCACCTTTTTAGTTGCTAACTTGCAGAAATTTCTGCTTTAATATGGTGCTTTCAAAATCGATGTGGAGCGTAAACGTCCACATGTAATTTGTCAAAAGTTCAAGGTGACGAGCAATTGTTTTCACAAATTAATATCGAATTCAAATTACATGGCTTGGTTTAATGCTAATTTATCAAAAACACAAAATTAATAAAATCAGATAAATTTATAATTCGATCTTGTTCCCCAATATCAGTTCTTTGTTGTTTTGTGATGGATTATGCTACACTAAGACCCTGTCCACAAACTGGCTGTTTGCATTTTGTAAAAATGGATACTTTCTTGTTACTGTTGCAGTTAGGGATGTGCCGGAATCTGGTAAAATTTAACTTGTCTATCAGATTTTACTGGATCCCTAGTAACACGAAGTTGTCTTTTGGACGCCCTTATATTAACATTTATAGACGTCCAAAAGACGTCAATATCTGTCCTCATACTGGACAAAAAAACGACGTGATTTTCTAATAAATAAAATGTTATTCATGATTTGCCAGAAACTTTTTGTATGAAGTTATTTAATTGTGATATCTTTCACAACATCTGATTTTTGTAACTATGCTTTTGAAATTTACTCACAATCACACTTCCTACTCGTTTTCTCACAAACACCATTATTATTATCATTTATAAAGAAGTCTCTTATAATAGAAATTTTGACACTTAAATATCACTTTTCTAAAGGTGCAAAATTTTTTATATATTTGCTTTTTCCTTAATTTCACTAGTATGCGTCTATTCACTTTTTATTAATAATTACATTTTAAGGTATTGTTGAAGTCAAAATATATATTTGCATAAATCATGCCCATCTGTGTAAAATATTTATGTTTAAAATTAATGCATGTTTATCTTAAAAATGGAATAATTCATTCAATCATAAATTTTCTATTCAATATTATATGACATTATAAAAAAATGATTAAACTTTGTTTAGAAACGTTAATATTTTTAAGAAAAATAGCAAGGAATAAAAAATTTTCAATGATTCCAAGAGTGAAATTAGATGTGTCAAAAGTAAAGCTATTAAATTCTTCTTTATAAATGATATTAGTGGCATAATTTGTAAGTGAAACTACTAGATGTTTGATTGTGTTTAAATGTTAAGAAGTTCAGTAATACAAAACATAGTTAGTGAAAGTTATCAGATTAAGTTACCTTACTTCATTTGAAAGGGTTTCGGAAAATCATGAATAATATTTTATTTATTCGCAAATCTTGTCGTTTTTTAGTCCATTATGAGGACAGATATTGACGTCTTTTGGACGGCTATAAATTTTAACATAAGGACGTCCAAAAGATAAGTTTGTGTTACTAGGGATAGCAGATATTCTGAGATAAAACTTGATTTAAAAATATAATTTTCGAGGAAAAAGCCATATTTTTCCATGACATGGAAGTCTTGCTGCCACAAAACAAGTTTTTCTGACTTCATTATGTATAGTCTATTTAATATATGTCAAAATATAATTTTTCATACACAAGTGGTCAATATTAATTGAGAAGTGATGTTGTTTTTCAGTAATGTATTAGAATTAGGGATAGGTAGGAGTAAATATTTGACAAAAATATTTTAAGGGTCTAAGACATTTTATACTTTTAAGACATTGTAGTCTTTTAGTTAGAACCGGTGCGAGGTACAAAAATTTTGATAAAATGCATACCGTATACTGGGGTAACATTGAACGGCGGGGTAACATTGAATGCACAATTAGAAAATGTTTTTTCGCCACATACTTTGATATTCATAATAACTATAGTTTCAATTTTCTTACATAATTTGAATTTTTAATTATATCAGAATTGACACAATGTTGAAGTTCGGTCCTGTAACATTTGCTGCGGTCTGTTCATATCAATTTCGATGGTGAACAAAGAAAGCCATATTTTCGTCATTGTGCATACTTTTATCTTTTTACAGTAAATACTTCTTTTTTGTATATTTTATTATTGAGAACATTCAATAACCTTATAATCATCTACGGCTTACACATAAACTTGATGTCACAAACTTTACAACTGATGTATTTGACCCTATTCATATGCAAATCGTATCCTGGCTTTGTTTCGGGTAACTTTGAACATGTTCAAAGTTAGGCCGTTACAGCCAAATTTTTAGCAATCAGGTAATTACCTAGTACAATTGTCAAAATTAGGATCCTCTCAATATGAGTTTATAGTTATTATTTTAATAAGTGTCTGATATTGAAAACATTATATTTGTGATAATTATTGTTTTGTTGTGATATAGTATTGCTTTTTGGCTATTTGCATGGGATAAATTTGAATTTGCATAATGTTTTTAATTGAATTGGTCATTAAAATGTTTAAATCTGCATTGGAAATGATTTTTAATTTTTTAGTTTTAAAGTCGGAATGGATTGTTGGTAAAGTGGTGCCAAGAAGATCTAATTATAAATAGTGTTCAAACTTACCCCAATTCACGGGTAACTTTGAACGCCCATATTTTTGTGCTTTTTACAAATTCTATATTATTATGGATAGGTTACATATCCATTAATATTACATATTAGGTCACCCCATTATAACAGTTTTGCAGTTTTGTTTTGATTTCTGAAATATATAAACAGGAATATGTGTAAAGTGTTCAATGTTACCCAGTTTACGGTACTAGCAAAATGACGTGCAACCCGGCGCAACACATCTAGGAGTAACCCACAGCATGATCCAACCCCAGGTTGGGCTGACATGTTTCCCAAACGATGCCTAAGCTTAAACCCTTAAGGAAAAACTGGCGATAGTTTTATTGTGTTCCCCATGAAGACAAGATGTTTCTTTTTATTTTCAAGATTTCCTTGAAAAAAAATTATTAAAAATATAATTTTAGCTATCTATATTCGTTAAGATCATTGATTCTTAATTAGTAATTAACGTAGAAGTTCTACATTAATTTTTTCTTGATAATTGGCTCGAACAATCCTCTAAGAATTTGGAAAATAGCATTTAGAAAAAACTTGTAAAACACTCTGTTTTCAACATGCTAATATTGTTTTAACTCATTTAATCTTTGAGACCTCCAGTTGGACAAATGTTGAATTTTCGTTTTTATGCTTCTTCATAAATTTAACAAAAACACATTTTTCTTTCATCAAATAACAATTTCCAAACTATTTTCCACTATCAAATTATGATAGATAAATTTTCCAGTTATCCACTGTTTTAAAATTCCATTGCTGATTGTCTGAGACGAACTCGCGTGTACTTGCTGTTTTGCTATGGCTGATGCTGTAGAAAAATAATGCGGGAAACTTATTATTTAGAACATGTAATTGTTATTTTTGCGAATTGATTTGATGAAGACGCTGTGCGTAATATAATAACATTGTCTGTGACGTGATCGAACAAGAACATATATATATGATATGCAAATCAAACTCCTCAGTTAACTATATTTTTTATTATAAATAACAGTTTTGGAAGGCAATAAAAACTTTATGATTCTGAAATTTAAATAATTTATCAATGATTTTGTGAATTTTATTCAAGAAAATTCTACTATTATAGATTAAAACATTAAAAAAACTCATCGTGGAAATTTGGCAGTTTAAACATTACAAGCATCATGTAATCGCGTATAATGTAACATTTTGTATTGAAAACTTAATTACATCACTTTTAAGACAATAGATTTTGCAACTTACAGCACATGCATATATTTTCCAAGCTTTGAACAACATTTGTACGTTTCTATATGTTTTACAAGTTTTACAAGTTTCATTTACTTGGATATCCACACATAATATGAAATACATAACATATTAAAAAACATTTTTAAACATTTATTAAAATATTTAAAGCATTTAGATAAGATTGAAAAAACGCTTAGAAGTTTAGAAAATGTTCCCAATGTGCATTTTAAGAAATTTAGAAGCAGCTTAGAAGACATTTAGAAATAGTTTAAAATCGTTTAATAAACGATTAGTAAATGCTTTAAAATACCATCGGTTGACGCTAGATGGCATTCAGCGAAGGTCTAGAATTGTATTATTAATATGGTTAGAAAACTCATAACATAACGTGTATATTATATTAAAACTTCTTACAACGTTTTATATCAATATAAGACCGTCAAAACGTTTTATATTATTTTGGGTACCAATCAAAATTTCAAAAAAATATTTATAAAACTTGCAAAGTATTTGCAAGTACTTTGCAAGTTTTTGCAAATACTTATATCTTGCAAGATTTGCAAGGGTTTTGCACATATTTGCAAATATTAGCAAGTTTTGTAAGTTTCATTTTACTGGGGTTCAAATATTTCGTTACTTTTAGGAAAGGATAAAATTATATTGTTTTGACTTCCCTTCATTTGCTGCATTAGAACTGGCATATACATTCTATGCTTGATAAATTTAGACGAATAATATTTGTAAAAAATTTTACAATTTCTTCTTTTTAATATCAATTTGTACCCTAAGGAGATTTTCAAATGCCTATACGCACGTCATACATACTTAGCGCCTCTCTACAAATAAATAGTTCTGAAGGCCGATTGAAGATTACAAACTGCTCTAACCACAAAAGCAAGTCTGCTTTAAATTACTAATGCAAATATTGCTTTAATTTTTCTATTGCTTCACATGAATTTTGTTCCCCAAATTTTGTTATTGGCTATTCGAAAATTATTTTCCGAAATTCGAAAAAATTCCTAATATTATTCAGAAGGCAAGCTGTTTTTAAGATTTCAAATCTTGCCTTTCGACCCACATCATTGTCGAACCGGAGCGTTTTCATTTGTGAGTCAGAAAGATAATGTATATTAAATACAAAGATTAACTCTAATGACATGTTCTTCAATAAAGAAAATCTGTTGTTTAGGCCACAGTTAGACTAGTGACTGGTTCAAAAGTGATTTGTCACATTTTGATTGAATCGCATGTCTAACCACCCGAGATAATTAGCGATGTGACGATCACAAAGAAATCGTGCGCGTTCGATTTCTTTGTGATCGTCACATCGCTAATTATCTCGGGTGGTTAGACGTGCAATTCTTTCAAATGTGACAGATCAATTTTGAACCAATCACTAGTTTAACCGTGGCCTTATGAATTGGGTTGAAGTAATCATTCATTTATTGGTCAAAGTTTTTTGAAATAGCGAACGATCAAAGACATATTTATTTATTTTTAAGTTCAAATGATTAGCATTTCGTGTTTGTATTGGAGCTTAGCTTACTCTAGAAAACATAAAAAATTCCCTGTGACGTCCAACGATATTACTTAATATTATTATCATTTCGTGGAATTCCATATTTTATTAAGGAAAAGAACAAAGAGCTTTACATTCCTTGATGCAATTGAATGCAATTAAGCTCTTAAAAAGCTTTTGACTGCTAAAAAGCGTTGAATTCATGGCTAGAGTAATTCCATTACACTGAAAACTTCTACAATTTCAATGGAAAACTTCTACTTTAATCTATTATTCCATGAAAACAACCCTAAGCGTCTCCACGTGAAATTAATAAAAGTGAGAGGAATGAATGAATATCTAAAATTTTTTTAAGTTTATCAACAAACAAACGGAATATAAATTTTAGTATTTGGATTGAATAATAGAAAAGTTATTTGCTTATTTAATAACAATATCAAAGCTCTAAAATTTATTCTTGTGTCTGAAGTACATGCAAAATATGATTTTCTTTCAATAAGAGATCCGATTACTGTAAAAATATTCAAATTATTTCCATTCCTTGTGTTCAGATAATGAGATGGTCTAATGCCCATGGGAACAACAAAAGAGTTCTGTTGTACCACAAAAACCTTGTCTTACCCGCTTGCAGTACCATAAAGTTCTAATTTTTTTAGGACTGGTAATCATTTTGCAGTACCTGATTATCTCAGGTGGCATATTCATAATTAAATTTAATCTCCATTGTCAATTTCTTTATATTTTGTGCATAATAATTGCATTTATGTTTTAGTCTTCAACAAGATTAATGATAAAAAGGATTTTACAATACAAGTGCTGTTTTCAACACACAAAAAGTAGTGCTTAACCTTTTTTTGTCAATAAACCACTCAAGTCTACAAAATCTCTTAATATTTTAAAAATGTCAACGTATATGACTTATAATGTTAATAATTGATTGAGCTATAATTGATTGATTAAGCAGTATAATTAGGAATTTCATAATTTTATAAAAAATTTGTGAAAATTATATTATAACTAGTTAAATTTTGCATTAACTAGCACCACAAAACACATCTTTCACTGCAATTTTGCTAAGAGTAGGCTGAAAATTATATCAATTTCCGTTTTTTCACTTATTAAACGCGTAGGGCTCGGATGAAAATCAAAAGAGTATTAAACGTTAGATGACAGACATCACAGTAATTGCTGAGCTGAATCTATCGACAACAACAGGGTGAAATGTAACTTAATCTTTCAAAAAACTGCTTATTGGATACTACAAAAATAAATCTTGTAGTCAATGCAAAAAAACTTCCTTAAATGCACTATCATTCTGCACCATGCTGTTTTGTGCATTACCTCCATATGCATTGCTTACTAAAAATTCATAGTTCTCAAAAAATAACCCCAATCCTTTTCCTAAGATGTTATGATGGCAGTGCAAATACGACTAAATTAAGGTTGCGCAGCATCATCTACATTTCCTTAAATGTTCAATGAGACCAGAATTTTATTGGATTTGGTCTCAGTTACGTTTTGCAAAATTTTTTGGTCCCAGGAGATAATTTCGATTTCAGACAAAAAAGTTAGTTCTAGATCTTAGTCGAACGGGATTGAGACAATAGTTCCCCCTGGACCTAAATGTCCGCTTAACCCCAATATATTGCTAGAAAATTTTGTTAATAAAGATCGAACCTTAAACATAAATCTAAAAGTTTAATTTATTTGGAACGCAAAAAAATATGTAAGTAAATTCTAAAGTCTGGGTAAAAAAATGGCGCACAAATTTTTCATTATATCTAAATGTATATCAAACCTTTTCCTTAGCTGATAAAATAGGGTAAATCAATGCACTTAGAGGAGGTTTGACTTGACATATTGTAAATCTCTGTCCCTAAAATGTTAGCGGAAATATCCGTTTTCATCATCTGCCAAAATGGTAGCTGTTGAAAAATTTAAGCTTAAAAGAGCCAATGACTGAAAAGGAATTTCTTATGCATCCAAAGATCAAGGCGTCTATAATAGAAATTGGTCTGATAACAGAGTAAATAATTCGTAGGATCAAGAAATGTATCATGGGAGTTGATATCGCTATAATCATAAAAATGATTAATATTTGTAAGAAAAGATCACCAAACCCATTTTAAGGATTAGATAAACTGTTAAAAAGAGATATTAATCATTGTAACAAAATTTGATTTCTATTTTCGAAATAAACAAATATTTCATTAAAAATGAAGCTTACCGTTTTCTATTACTCAGACTAAAATATTTGTGAATCATAAGTTTTGCAAGTTTCAACTCTCTGGAGGTAAACTTTAGTCAGAATCTATCAGCAGTGACAAAGTCCAATGTCCTTAAGTTTTTTAAGCCAACTGCTATTTGCAATTTAAAGCATATTATGTATCTATTAAAAAAACTTGTTTATAGATACCATCATTCGACATCATTTACCTCAAAACACGTTGCATTATACAAATTATCAAAAAATAATTGCAACCTCTCATTCTTAGATGTTATTATACTAGAATAAATGCATTAATGATATCTATAGATTCACATTGTACAACAGCATTAGTATTTTTTAAATGGTTTAGGGACAAAAATATGATTGGACGTCGTTCCACTGAGCTTAGTCACATTTACATTTCATTAAATAATTTTGTCCCATCAACTCATGTTCTCTCATGGGGGGGGGGATTTCTGTAGAAAAAAATCTTGCATTAACTAGCACCAAATAACAATTCTTTTACTGCAATTTTGTTTAGAGTAGGCCGAAAATTATATAACTTTGCTTTTTTTCACTTATTAAAAGTTTAGGGCTTGCATAAAAATCAAGAGAGTATTAAATATTAGATGACAGGCATTACAGTTATCACCGAGCTGAATCTATCGACAACAACAGAGTGAAATGCCACTTAATCTTTCAAAAAACTTGTTATTGGATATAAAATAAATTTTATAGTTAATGCAAAAAAACTTCCTTAAATACACTATCATTCTGCACCATGCTATTTTGTGCATTACCTCCATACTCATTGCTTACCAAAAATTCTTTTCCTAGGATGTTAAAATGGTAGTGCATCATCTACATTTCCTTAAGTGTTCAATGAGACCAGAATTTTATTAGATTTGGTCTCAGTAACGTTTTGCTAAGTTTTTTGGTCCCATCAACTCCTCTTGGTCCCAGGAGATAATTTCGATTTCAGACAAAATTGCAACAAATTATGAATATAATTCTGAAGTTAGTTCTAGATCTTAGTCCAACGGGATTGAGACAATAGTTCCCACTGGACCTAAATGTCCGCTTAACCCCAATATATTGCTAAAAAAGTTTGTTAATAAATATCTAAACTTAACGGTTAAGCGAAGTGTGATGTAATTTTGTTACGCCAACAACTAGAATAGGATTTTGAGCTCAAATCAAATTGGAAGAACCTGATATTTGGTGACTTTTCCTCATTTTTATGTACTTTTTATATGTACAATATGGGAATCATCCTAACTTTGCTTACCAAGATTCAACAAATCATCAATAGTCTAAGTTTGGGGTAGCTTTGTTACCCAGAAAGAAATGAGCAGAAAACTTTTGCTTTACGATGATTGCTAGTTTTTTAATTGTATTAACATGCTTTAAAAACCCCAGTGCTATGATTTCATAAAAAGTTTATTGATATTCATCTCGCTTGTACACAAAAAACATCTAAATTGTGAAATTCTCACTTTTTTTAGTTTTTGTATGCTACGATTTTTGCCTTTATATTATATTCAAATTCCTGGAGTCTTAAGCTTGATAGTTTTTTTCGCAAATTGTCTTCTTCACATAGTAACTAAAATATGCAAAACATCATAGCATACAAAAACTAATATGAGTGAGGTGTTTTTTTGAGGTACAAACTAAATGAATATTAATAAAATTTTCATGAATTTATAGCATTAGGGTTCTTCAAGTATGACATTACTTTAACAAACTAGCAATCATCCTAAGGCAAGAGTTTTAAGCTGACTTCTTTTGGGGTAACAAAATTACACCAAACATAGACTATTGATGTTTTTGTTGAATCTTGATAAGTAAAGTTAGGATGATTCTCATATTGTGCAGACAAAAAGTACTTAAAAAATAAGGAAAAGTCAGTCACAAAATATCAGGATCTTTTTATTTGATTTGAGCTCAAAATCCTATTCTAGTTGTTCTTAGGGTAGCAAAATTACCCCGAACTATGTTTAACCGTTAAACATAAATCTAAAAGTTTAATTCATTTGGAACCAAACAAAATATGAAAGTAACTTCTAAAGTCTGGGTAAAAAATGGGCAAAATTTTTTCATTATATCTCAATAATATCAATCCTAGTCCTTAACTGATAAAATAGGGTCAAATCACTGCACTTAGAGGAGGTTTGAATTGACATATTGTATGTCTCTGTACCTAAAATGTTATCGGAAATATCAGTTTTCATCATCTGAAAAAAACTTGTAGCTTTTGAAAAAGCTAAGCTTAAAAGAGCCAATGATTGAAATGGAATTTCTTATGCACCAAAAGATTAAGGCGTCTATAATAGAAATTGATCTGATAAGAGAGCAAATTATTCGTAGGATCAAGAAATGTATCATGGGAATTGATATCATCATAAAAATGCTTAATAATTTGAAGAAAAGATCACCAAACCCATCTTAGGGATTAGATGAACTGTGAAGAAGAGATATTTTCATTGTAACAAAATTTGATTTCTATCTTCGAAATAAACAAATATTTCATTAAAAATGGAGCTTACCATTTTCTATTACTCAGACTAAAATATTTGTGAATCATAAAATAATTACAATCTCTCATTTTTAGATGTTATACTAGAATAAATGCATTAATGATATCTATAGATTCACATTGTACAACAGCATTAGTATTTTTTAAATGGTTTAGGGACAAAAATATGATTGGACGTCGTTCCACTGAGCTTAGTCACATTTACATTTCATTAAATAATTTTGTCCCATCGACTCATGTTCACTCATGGGGGGGGGGATTTCTGTTTTTTTAATAGTAGGAAGAATTAGGAAAAACATCTGAAAATAACCCTAGATCAAAGGGCCATATTTGAAGCAGTGCATTAATGAAATACCTAGTTTCAAAACAAACTGGTGAAATTTTTTCAATAATCTTTCTATCACAATTTGCACTAGGAATTTTAAGCACTTATTATTCTTTGAATTAAGTTCATGGCCACCCCTGACGGGACTCATAGAGATTGTCTTCAGAAAACAAGATATTTCAGGATAGCTTTGTTCCCATAGGCATTGGACAACTGCATTATGTGAAAACTAGGATTAGAAATAATTTGAATATTGTTACAAAAATATAAAAATAAAAAATTGAAATCTATTGATGATAATGAAGCTATTAATATTTTGAAACAAACTTCAAGTATAAATTACAATAATCTGCCAGCAATTTCATTTGCACCACATTGGTATTTAGCATAACTCTTTAGATAAGTTGCTTGTGCAAATTGAAGAGACTTCAATGCATTTCTTAAAACACGATATATTTGCACACTAGGTCGCCCGCTGATTAACCGCGCTTTACCTTACTACTAATGCTTTAGTTACTGATGAGATATTCATATTTGAAAATTATACTTTTAAGGGTATGGTAGTTGACTTAGCGTTAGAATTAATTTTGTGACCAATTTGTTTACACTAGGCTACAAAATTTTGTTCGTACTCTTTCTGTTCAGAAGACACAGAGAAGTAAATATTTTCAAATACTATGAGTAGGGACCATAATCAGTAAATGAAAAACAATGATGTTGACAAAAACAATTGCACATAAGATTATATTTATTATGTTAAACTCAAAATTTTCCAAACTGCACTCTTTTCTATTGAAATGGAGGGGAAGGTACCTCAAACTTAGGCCTAATTTCAAATTTCGTAAGACAATAAGAGAAATAACAGGAAAAATTGTAACCATTAAAATCGAAAGCATCTTTACTTGTTTTCAAGTTCAAATGATCGTCAATTGACATTTAGTGTTTGAAGAGGAGATTAATGTAGAAAAAATAAAAAGTTGCAAAGACATCCAAAGATATTACTGAATTATATTATCATCTCGTAAAGGTAATATTTTGTAAATTTTGCCAGGCCTGTTCCAGTTTTCGTCATTCAATTTAATCAAAATTGAAATGTAAGCCGCTTAGAAGATCCCGCGCACTCCCTTTATTGCGAATTGAAGAATCTCTAGCACAGCAAATCTCTAATGCATTATCACTTCTTTAATAATAAGTTGGTCATTAGAATCAGAAAAATTTGTCCAATCAAATTTTTGTTATATTTTGCCAGGAGTTTATAAGTTTTCGTCATTCAATTTAATCAAAATTGAAATGTAAGCCGCTTAGAAGATCCCGCGCACTCCTTTTATTGCGAATTGAAGAATCTCTAGCACAGCAAATCTCTAATGCATTATCCCTTCTTTAATAATTATTAGGTCATTAGAATCAGAAAAATTTGTCCAATCAAATGCTTGTTCTAAATTCAGCAGTTTATAATACCTCGTATATATATATATATATATATAGACTGTAATGAATTCTACTGAAAGCTGCAAATATTCCTGGAAGGGAGAGTTTGTGTATTTAGCAACAGGATGGTACACTCTTGTATTCTCAATGATTGGTATTTTTTCCAACATACTCAGTATTATTACCATTCATTCAATGAAGATCAATAATTCAGCAGCAATGTATATTCAAGGTATATATCCATATATATATATATATATATAT
>CABFPE010000109.1:1128929-1140867 GCA_900660155.1 Hofstenia miamia
AACTTGCAGAAATTTCTGCTTTAATATGGTGCTTTCAAAATCGATGTGGAGCGTAAACGTCCACATGTAATTTGTCAAAAGTTCAAGGTGACGAGCAATTGTTTTCACAAATTAATATCGAATTCAAATTACATGGCTTGGTTTAATGCTAATTTATCAAAAACACAAAATTAATAAAATCAGATAAATTTATAATTCGATCTTGTTCCCCAATATCAGTTCTTTGTTGTTTTGTGATGGATTATGCTACACTAAGACCCTGTCCACAAACTGGCTGTTTGCATTTTGTAAAAATGGATACTTTCTTGTTACTGTTGCAGTTAGGGATGTGCCGGAATCTGGTAAAATTTAACTTGTCTATCAGATTTTACTGGATCCCTAGTAACACGAAGTTGTCTTTTGGACGCCCTTATATTAACATTTATAGACGTCCAAAAGACGTCAATATCTGTCCTCATACTGGACAAAAAAACGACGTGATTTTCTAATAAATAAAATGTTATTCATGATTTGCCAGAAACTTTTTGTATGAAGTTATTTAATTGTGATATCTTTCACAACATCTGATTTTTGTAACTATGCTTTTGAAATTTACTCACAATCACACTTCCTACTCGTTTTCTCACAAACACCATTATTATTATCATTTATAAAGAAGTCTCTTATAATAGAAATTTTGACACTTAAATATCACTTTTCTAAAGGTGCAAAATTTTTTATATATTTGCTTTTTCCTTAATTTCACTAGTATGCGTCTATTCACTTTTTATTAATAATTACATTTTAAGGTATTGTTGAAGTCAAAATATATATTTGCATAAATCATGCCCATCTGTGTAAAATATTTATGTTTAAAATTAATGCATGTTTATCTTAAAAATGGAATAATTCATTCAATCATAAATTTTCTATTCAATATTATATGACATTATAAAAAAATGATTAAACTTTGTTTAGAAACGTTAATATTTTTAAGAAAAATAGCAAGGAATAAAAAATTTTCAATGATTCCAAGAGTGAAATTAGATGTGTCAAAAGTAAAGCTATTAAATTCTTCTTTATAAATGATATTAGTGGCATAATTTGTAAGTGAAACTACTAGATGTTTGATTGTGTTTAAATGTTAAGAAGTTCAGTAATACAAAACATAGTTAGTGAAAGTTATCAGATTAAGTTACCTTACTTCATTTGAAAGGGTTTCGGAAAATCATGAATAATATTTTATTTATTCGCAAATCTTGTCGTTTTTTAGTCCATTATGAGGACAGATATTGACGTCTTTTGGACGGCTATAAATTTTAACATAAGGACGTCCAAAAGATAAGTTTGTGTTACTAGGGATAGCAGATATTCTGAGATAAAACTTGATTTAAAAATATAATTTTCGAGGAAAAAGCCATATTTTTCCATGACATGGAAGTCTTGCTGCCACAAAACAAGTTTTTCTGACTTCATTATGTATAGTCTATTTAATATATGTCAAAATATAATTTTTCATACACAAGTGGTCAATATTAATTGAGAAGTGATGTTGTTTTTCAGTAATGTATTAGAATTAGGGATAGGTAGGAGTAAATATTTGACAAAAATATTTTAAGGGTCTAAGACATTTTATACTTTTAAGACATTGTAGTCTTTTAGTTAGAACCGGTGCGAGGTACAAAAATTTTGATAAAATGCATACCGTATACTGGGGTAACATTGAACGGCGGGGTAACATTGAATGCACAATTAGAAAATGTTTTTTCGCCACATACTTTGATATTCATAATAACTATAGTTTCAATTTTCTTACATAATTTGAATTTTTAATTATATCAGAATTGACACAATGTTGAAGTTCGGTCCTGTAACATTTGCTGCGGTCTGTTCATATCAATTTCGATGGTGAACAAAGAAAGCCATATTTTCGTCATTGTGCATACTTTTATCTTTTTACAGTAAATACTTCTTTTTTGTATATTTTATTATTGAGAACATTCAATAACCTTATAATCATCTACGGCTTACACATAAACTTGATGTCACAAACTTTACAACTGATGTATTTGACCCTATTCATATGCAAATCGTATCCTGGCTTTGTTTCGGGTAACTTTGAACATGTTCAAAGTTAGGCCGTTACAGCCAAATTTTTAGCAATCAGGTAATTACCTAGTACAATTGTCAAAATTAGGATCCTCTCAATATGAGTTTATAGTTATTATTTTAATAAGTGTCTGATATTGAAAACATTATATTTGTGATAATTATTGTTTTGTTGTGATATAGTATTGCTTTTTGGCTATTTGCATGGGATAAATTTGAATTTGCATAATGTTTTTAATTGAATTGGTCATTAAAATGTTTAAATCTGCATTGGAAATGATTTTTAATTTTTTAGTTTTAAAGTCGGAATGGATTGTTGGTAAAGTGGTGCCAAGAAGATCTAATTATAAATAGTGTTCAAACTTACCCCAATTCACGGGTAACTTTGAACGCCCATATTTTTGTGCTTTTTACAAATTCTATATTATTATGGATAGGTTACATATCCATTAATATTACATATTAGGTCACCCCATTATAACAGTTTTGCAGTTTTGTTTTGATTTCTGAAATATATAAACAGGAATATGTGTAAAGTGTTCAATGTTACCCAGTTTACGGTACTAGCAAAATGACGTGCAACCCGGCGCAACACATCTAGGAGTAACCCACAGCATGATCCAACCCCAGGTTGGGCTGACATGTTTCCCAAACGATGCCTAAGCTTAAACCCTTAAGGAAAAACTGGCGATAGTTTTATTGTGTTCCCCATGAAGACAAGATGTTTCTTTTTATTTTCAAGATTTCCTTGAAAAAAAATTATTAAAAATATAATTTTAGCTATCTATATTCGTTAAGATCATTGATTCTTAATTAGTAATTAACGTAGAAGTTCTACATTAATTTTTTCTTGATAATTGGCTCGAACAATCCTCTAAGAATTTGGAAAATAGCATTTAGAAAAAACTTGTAAAACACTCTGTTTTCAACATGCTAATATTGTTTTAACTCATTTAATCTTTGAGACCTCCAGTTGGACAAATGTTGAATTTTCGTTTTTATGCTTCTTCATAAATTTAACAAAAACACATTTTTCTTTCATCAAATAACAATTTCCAAACTATTTTCCACTATCAAATTATGATAGATAAATTTTCCAGTTATCCACTGTTTTAAAATTCCATTGCTGATTGTCTGAGACGAACTCGCGTGTACTTGCTGTTTTGCTATGGCTGATGCTGTAGAAAAATAATGCGGGAAACTTATTATTTAGAACATGTAATTGTTATTTTTGCGAATTGATTTGATGAAGACGCTGTGCGTAATATAATAACATTGTCTGTGACGTGATCGAACAAGAACATATATATATGATATGCAAATCAAACTCCTCAGTTAACTATATTTTTTATTATAAATAACAGTTTTGGAAGGCAATAAAAACTTTATGATTCTGAAATTTAAATAATTTATCAATGATTTTGTGAATTTTATTCAAGAAAATTCTACTATTATAGATTAAAACATTAAAAAAACTCATCGTGGAAATTTGGCAGTTTAAACATTACAAGCATCATGTAATCGCGTATAATGTAACATTTTGTATTGAAAACTTAATTACATCACTTTTAAGACAATAGATTTTGCAACTTACAGCACATGCATATATTTTCCAAGCTTTGAACAACATTTGTACGTTTCTATATGTTTTACAAGTTTTACAAGTTTCATTTACTTGGATATCCACACATAATATGAAATACATAACATATTAAAAAACATTTTTAAACATTTATTAAAATATTTAAAGCATTTAGATAAGATTGAAAAAACGCTTAGAAGTTTAGAAAATGTTCCCAATGTGCATTTTAAGAAATTTAGAAGCAGCTTAGAAGACATTTAGAAATAGTTTAAAATCGTTTAATAAACGATTAGTAAATGCTTTAAAATACCATCGGTTGACGCTAGATGGCATTCAGCGAAGGTCTAGAATTGTATTATTAATATGGTTAGAAAACTCATAACATAACGTGTATATTATATTAAAACTTCTTACAACGTTTTATATCAATATAAGACCGTCAAAACGTTTTATATTATTTTGGGTACCAATCAAAATTTCAAAAAAATATTTATAAAACTTGCAAAGTATTTGCAAGTACTTTGCAAGTTTTTGCAAATACTTATATCTTGCAAGATTTGCAAGGGTTTTGCACATATTTGCAAATATTAGCAAGTTTTGTAAGTTTCATTTTACTGGGGTTCAAATATTTCGTTACTTTTAGGAAAGGATAAAATTATATTGTTTTGACTTCCCTTCATTTGCTGCATTAGAACTGGCATATACATTCTATGCTTGATAAATTTAGACGAATAATATTTGTAAAAAATTTTACAATTTCTTCTTTTTAATATCAATTTGTACCCTAAGGAGATTTTCAAATGCCTATACGCACGTCATACATACTTAGCGCCTCTCTACAAATAAATAGTTCTGAAGGCCGATTGAAGATTACAAACTGCTCTAACCACAAAAGCAAGTCTGCTTTAAATTACTAATGCAAATATTGCTTTAATTTTTCTATTGCTTCACATGAATTTTGTTCCCCAAATTTTGTTATTGGCTATTCGAAAATTATTTTCCGAAATTCGAAAAAATTCCTAATATTATTCAGAAGGCAAGCTGTTTTTAAGATTTCAAATCTTGCCTTTCGACCCACATCATTGTCGAACCGGAGCGTTTTCATTTGTGAGTCAGAAAGATAATGTATATTAAATACAAAGATTAACTCTAATGACATGTTCTTCAATAAAGAAAATCTGTTGTTTAGGCCACAGTTAGACTAGTGACTGGTTCAAAAGTGATTTGTCACATTTTGATTGAATCGCATGTCTAACCACCCGAGATAATTAGCGATGTGACGATCACAAAGAAATCGTGCGCGTTCGATTTCTTTGTGATCGTCACATCGCTAATTATCTCGGGTGGTTAGACGTGCAATTCTTTCAAATGTGACAGATCAATTTTGAACCAATCACTAGTTTAACCGTGGCCTTATGAATTGGGTTGAAGTAATCATTCATTTATTGGTCAAAGTTTTTTGAAATAGCGAACGATCAAAGACATATTTATTTATTTTTAAGTTCAAATGATTAGCATTTCGTGTTTGTATTGGAGCTTAGCTTACTCTAGAAAACATAAAAAATTCCCTGTGACGTCCAACGATATTACTTAATATTATTATCATTTCGTGGAATTCCATATTTTATTAAGGAAAAGAACAAAGAGCTTTACATTCCTTGATGCAATTGAATGCAATTAAGCTCTTAAAAAGCTTTTGACTGCTAAAAAGCGTTGAATTCATGGCTAGAGTAATTCCATTACACTGAAAACTTCTACAATTTCAATGGAAAACTTCTACTTTAATCTATTATTCCATGAAAACAACCCTAAGCGTCTCCACGTGAAATTAATAAAAGTGAGAGGAATGAATGAATATCTAAAATTTTTTTAAGTTTATCAACAAACAAACGGAATATAAATTTTAGTATTTGGATTGAATAATAGAAAAGTTATTTGCTTATTTAATAACAATATCAAAGCTCTAAAATTTATTCTTGTGTCTGAAGTACATGCAAAATATGATTTTCTTTCAATAAGAGATCCGATTACTGTAAAAATATTCAAATTATTTCCATTCCTTGTGTTCAGATAATGAGATGGTCTAATGCCCATGGGAACAACAAAAGAGTTCTGTTGTACCACAAAAACCTTGTCTTACCCGCTTGCAGTACCATAAAGTTCTAATTTTTTTAGGACTGGTAATCATTTTGCAGTACCTGATTATCTCAGGTGGCATATTCATAATTAAATTTAATCTCCATTGTCAATTTCTTTATATTTTGTGCATAATAATTGCATTTATGTTTTAGTCTTCAACAAGATTAATGATAAAAAGGATTTTACAATACAAGTGCTGTTTTCAACACACAAAAAGTAGTGCTTAACCTTTTTTTGTCAATAAACCACTCAAGTCTACAAAATCTCTTAATATTTTAAAAATGTCAACGTATATGACTTATAATGTTAATAATTGATTGAGCTATAATTGATTGATTAAGCAGTATAATTAGGAATTTCATAATTTTATAAAAAATTTGTGAAAATTATATTATAACTAGTTAAATTTTGCATTAACTAGCACCACAAAACACATCTTTCACTGCAATTTTGCTAAGAGTAGGCTGAAAATTATATCAATTTCCGTTTTTTCACTTATTAAACGCGTAGGGCTCGGATGAAAATCAAAAGAGTATTAAACGTTAGATGACAGACATCACAGTAATTGCTGAGCTGAATCTATCGACAACAACAGGGTGAAATGTAACTTAATCTTTCAAAAAACTGCTTATTGGATACTACAAAAATAAATCTTGTAGTCAATGCAAAAAAACTTCCTTAAATGCACTATCATTCTGCACCATGCTGTTTTGTGCATTACCTCCATATGCATTGCTTACTAAAAATTCATAGTTCTCAAAAAATAACCCCAATCCTTTTCCTAAGATGTTATGATGGCAGTGCAAATACGACTAAATTAAGGTTGCGCAGCATCATCTACATTTCCTTAAATGTTCAATGAGACCAGAATTTTATTGGATTTGGTCTCAGTTACGTTTTGCAAAATTTTTTGGTCCCAGGAGATAATTTCGATTTCAGACAAAAAAGTTAGTTCTAGATCTTAGTCGAACGGGATTGAGACAATAGTTCCCCCTGGACCTAAATGTCCGCTTAACCCCAATATATTGCTAGAAAATTTTGTTAATAAAGATCGAACCTTAAACATAAATCTAAAAGTTTAATTTATTTGGAACGCAAAAAAATATGTAAGTAAATTCTAAAGTCTGGGTAAAAAAATGGCGCACAAATTTTTCATTATATCTAAATGTATATCAAACCTTTTCCTTAGCTGATAAAATAGGGTAAATCAATGCACTTAGAGGAGGTTTGACTTGACATATTGTAAATCTCTGTCCCTAAAATGTTAGCGGAAATATCCGTTTTCATCATCTGCCAAAATGGTAGCTGTTGAAAAATTTAAGCTTAAAAGAGCCAATGACTGAAAAGGAATTTCTTATGCATCCAAAGATCAAGGCGTCTATAATAGAAATTGGTCTGATAACAGAGTAAATAATTCGTAGGATCAAGAAATGTATCATGGGAGTTGATATCGCTATAATCATAAAAATGATTAATATTTGTAAGAAAAGATCACCAAACCCATTTTAAGGATTAGATAAACTGTTAAAAAGAGATATTAATCATTGTAACAAAATTTGATTTCTATTTTCGAAATAAACAAATATTTCATTAAAAATGAAGCTTACCGTTTTCTATTACTCAGACTAAAATATTTGTGAATCATAAGTTTTGCAAGTTTCAACTCTCTGGAGGTAAACTTTAGTCAGAATCTATCAGCAGTGACAAAGTCCAATGTCCTTAAGTTTTTTAAGCCAACTGCTATTTGCAATTTAAAGCATATTATGTATCTATTAAAAAAACTTGTTTATAGATACCATCATTCGACATCATTTACCTCAAAACACGTTGCATTATACAAATTATCAAAAAATAATTGCAACCTCTCATTCTTAGATGTTATTATACTAGAATAAATGCATTAATGATATCTATAGATTCACATTGTACAACAGCATTAGTATTTTTTAAATGGTTTAGGGACAAAAATATGATTGGACGTCGTTCCACTGAGCTTAGTCACATTTACATTTCATTAAATAATTTTGTCCCATCAACTCATGTTCTCTCATGGGGGGGGGGATTTCTGTAGAAAAAAATCTTGCATTAACTAGCACCAAATAACAATTCTTTTACTGCAATTTTGTTTAGAGTAGGCCGAAAATTATATAACTTTGCTTTTTTTCACTTATTAAAAGTTTAGGGCTTGCATAAAAATCAAGAGAGTATTAAATATTAGATGACAGGCATTACAGTTATCACCGAGCTGAATCTATCGACAACAACAGAGTGAAATGCCACTTAATCTTTCAAAAAACTTGTTATTGGATATAAAATAAATTTTATAGTTAATGCAAAAAAACTTCCTTAAATACACTATCATTCTGCACCATGCTATTTTGTGCATTACCTCCATACTCATTGCTTACCAAAAATTCTTTTCCTAGGATGTTAAAATGGTAGTGCATCATCTACATTTCCTTAAGTGTTCAATGAGACCAGAATTTTATTAGATTTGGTCTCAGTAACGTTTTGCTAAGTTTTTTGGTCCCATCAACTCCTCTTGGTCCCAGGAGATAATTTCGATTTCAGACAAAATTGCAACAAATTATGAATATAATTCTGAAGTTAGTTCTAGATCTTAGTCCAACGGGATTGAGACAATAGTTCCCACTGGACCTAAATGTCCGCTTAACCCCAATATATTGCTAAAAAAGTTTGTTAATAAATATCTAAACTTAACGGTTAAGCGAAGTGTGATGTAATTTTGTTACGCCAACAACTAGAATAGGATTTTGAGCTCAAATCAAATTGGAAGAACCTGATATTTGGTGACTTTTCCTCATTTTTATGTACTTTTTATATGTACAATATGGGAATCATCCTAACTTTGCTTACCAAGATTCAACAAATCATCAATAGTCTAAGTTTGGGGTAGCTTTGTTACCCAGAAAGAAATGAGCAGAAAACTTTTGCTTTACGATGATTGCTAGTTTTTTAATTGTATTAACATGCTTTAAAAACCCCAGTGCTATGATTTCATAAAAAGTTTATTGATATTCATCTCGCTTGTACACAAAAAACATCTAAATTGTGAAATTCTCACTTTTTTTAGTTTTTGTATGCTACGATTTTTGCCTTTATATTAAATTCAAATTCCTGGAGTCTTAAGCTTGATAGTTTTTTTCGCAAATTGTCTTCTTCACATAGTAACTAAAATATGCAAAACATCATAGCATACAAAAACTAATATGAGTGAGGTGTTTTTTTGAGGTACAAACTAAATGAATATTAATAAAATTTTCATGAATTTATAGCATTAGGGTTCTTCAAGTATGACATTACTTTAACAAACTAGCAATCATCCTAAGGCAAGAGTTTTAAGCTGACTTCTTTTGGGGTAACAAAATTACACCAAACATAGACTATTGATGTTTTTGTTGAATCTTGATAAGTAAAGTTAGGATGATTCCCATATTGTGCAGACAAAAAGTACTTAAAAAATAAGGAAAAGTCAGTCACAAAATATCAGGATCTTTTTATTTGATTTGAGCTCAAAATCCTATTCTAGTTGTTCTTAGGGTAGCAAAATTACCCCGAACTATGTTTAACCGTTAAACATAAATCTAAAAGTTTAATTCATTTGGAACCAAACAAAATATGAAAGTAACTTCTAAAGTCTGGGTAAAAAATGGGCAAAATTTTTTCATTATATCTCAATAATATCAATCCTAGTCCTTAACTGATAAAATAGGGTCAAATCACTGCACTTAGAGGAGGTTTGAATTGACATATTGTATGTCTCTGTACCTAAAATTTTATCGGAAATATCAGTTTTCATCATCTGAAAAAAACTTGTAGCTTTTGAAAAAGCTAAGCTTAAAAGAGCCAATGATTGAAATGGAATTTCTTATGCACCAAAAGATTAAGGCGTCTATAATAGAAATTGATCTGATAAGAGAGCAAATTATTCGTAGGATCAAGAAATGTATCATGGGAATTGATATCATCATAAAAATGCTTAATAATTTGAAGAAAAGATCACCAAACCCATCTTAGGGATTAGATGAACTGTGAAGAAGAGATATTTTCATTGTAACAAAATTTGATTTCTATCTTCGAAATAAACAAATATTTCATTAAAAATGGAGCTTACCATTTTCTATTACTCAGACTAAAATATTTGTGAATCATAAAATAATTACAATCTCTCATTTTTAGATGTTATACTAGAATAAATGCATTAATGATATCTATAAATTCAGATTTTACAACAGCATTAGTATTTTTTAAATGGTTTAGGGACAAAAATATGATTGGACGTCGTTCCACTGAGCTTAGTCACATTTACATTTCATTAAATAATTTTGTCCCATCGACTCATGTTCACTCATGGGGGGGTGGATTTCTGTTTTTTAATAGTAGGAAGAATTAGGAAAAACATCTGAAAATAACCCTAGATCAAAGGGCCATATTTGAAGCAGTGCATTAATGAAATACCTAGTTTCAAAACAAACTGGTGAAATTTTTTCAATAATCTTTCTATCACAATTTGCACTAGGAATTTTAAGCACTTATTATTCTTTGAATTAAGTTCATGGCCACCCCTGACGGGACTCATAGAGATTGTCTTCAGAAAACAAGATATTTCAGGATAGCTTTGTTCCCATAGGCATTGGACAACTGCATTATGTGAAAACTAGGATTAGAAATAATTTGAATATTGTTACAAAAATATAAAAATAAAAAATTGAAATCTATTGATGATAATGAAGCTATTAATATTTTGAAACAAACTTCAAGTATAAATTACAATAATCTACCAGCAATTTCATTTGCACCACATTGGTATTTAGCATAACTCTTAAGGTAAGTTGCTTGTGCAAATTGAAGAGACTTCAATGCATTTCTTAAAACACGATATATTTGCACACTAGGTCGCCCGCTGATTAACCGCGCTTTACCTTACTACTAATGCTTTAGTTACTGATGAGATATTCATATTTGAAAATTATACTTTTAAGGGTATGGTAGTTGACTTAGCGTTAGAATTAATTTTGTGACCAATTTGTTTACACTAGGCTACAAAATTTTGTTCGTACTCTTTTTGTTCAGGAGATACAGAGAAGTAAATATTTTCAAATACTATGAGTAGGGACCATAATCAGTAAATGAAAAACAATGATGTTGACAAAAACAATTGCACATAAGATTATATTTATTATGTTAAACTCAAAATTTTCCAAACTGCACTCTTTTCTATTGAAATGGAGGGGAAGGTACCTCAAACTTAGGCCTAATTTCAAATTTCGTAAGACAATAAGAGAAATAACAGGAAAAATTGTAACCATTAAAATCGAAAGCATCTTTACTTGTTTTCAAGTTCAAATGATCGTCAATTGACATTTAGTGTTTGAAGAGGAGATTAATGTAGAAAAAATGAAAAGTTGCAAAGACATCCAATGATATTACTGAATTATATTATCATCTCGTAAAGGTAATCTGAACTAGAGCATGAGATGCCTGCCTTTTATTCACCTTGCTAATTTCTACATATTTTCCACCATTATTTGACAGCCTATCCTAATATGATTTGAAACCCATTCTGTTTAAATGCCTAAATCAAAAAATTTTTAAAAATATTTCCAAATAAGTTGTTGAGAGGAGTTTTCAGGGTTTATTTATTCAATATTTTGTAAATTTTGCCAGGCCTGTTCCAGTTTTCGTCATTCAATTTAATCAAAATTGAAATGTAAGCCGCTTAGAAGATCCCGCGCACTCCCTTTATTGCGAATTGAAGAATCTCTAGCACAGCAAATCTCTAATGCATTATCCCTTCTTTAATAATTATTAGGTCATTAGAAACAGAAAAATTTGTCCAATCAAATGCTTGTTCTAAATTGAGCAGTTTATAATACCTCGTGTATCAATTTCTTGTAATAGACTGTAATGAATTCTACTGAAAGCTGCAAATATTCCTGGAAGGGAGAGTTTGTGTATTTAGCAACAGGATGGTACACTCTTGTATTCTCAATGATTGGTATTTTTTCCAACATACTCAGTATTATTACCATTCATTCAATGAAGATCAATAATTCAGCAGCAATGTATATTCAAGGTATATATCCATATATATATATATATATATAT
>CABFPE010000109.1:1143739-1155769 GCA_900660155.1 Hofstenia miamia
AATAATAATAATAATAATAATAATAATATATTAAAATCATTTTTACATAAAATCAATATACAAATATATTGTTAATAATTTTTTAAGATTATGAAAATGAATGATTTGTGATTTTTAACGCTAGTAAAAATAACGTTAAATATGACGTTATTCTCGTTTCAAACAAATTTTTACATCTCTCTTAAAGACATCTACTAAATTTTTTTTTAACTTTAAAATTGTTCTTTATCATTTTTTTTCAAAGGACTGTTTCAAACCCTAATTTAAATCCCATTTGCGTTTATTAGCAACTTGCTTTTTAAATTTCTTATATGCAATAAATTTTTTCATATTTTATCCTCACAGAATTTCGTCTACGAAGTATATTTTTTTGATTATGTGCTTCATTTGTTATTCATAGTTCACGTTTAGTAATTCCGCATTAGAATTAGTTTGCTTTATATTTATGAGAGGACATTGACTACTGTAAATATAATTAAAATTAAAAGATTTTAATATTAGTTTTTCATCAACACTTTCCAAATTCCATAATATTTCTCAATTTAAGAGTTAAACAAATTAATTGCAAAATAAATATAAGAAATAAACAAAAAAAACAAAAAAAAACAAAGAAACAATACTACAAACTACTATAGATGTATATTTACAAACTGATAAATATGCAGTGTAACTTAAAGGGCTTACACTTTAAATGAAATCAGTCCATGTATTATTTTAATTTGATGTTGCTAATAGTGGTTATTTAGATAATAAAAGTTCTTTATTTTTCTTCGGAAATGTTTATAATTTTGTGCCATTTGTATTTGAGGACTTAAATCAATAATAATAATAATAATAATAAATCATTAAATATTATAATCTAATTAAATTTATATCGTGAATGATTATATTGATATTGTATTGGTTTTTTCAGTGAATTAGTTTTTTCTTTGTATATTGCACATATTAGTAAAGGATTTGACGTCAAAAAATTTTCTTTATCTTGAGATTATATAATCAACTAATGAAGGCTTCTTCGAATATATTTGTTGGAATTTTTAGATTAATAACTGACGTACATTTAATTTATTTTCTAAATCACTAAAAGATAGTATATTATCCACATCTATTTATCTATTTTTGTTTTCATTAGCATTAAATTTAATTGTTCTTAAATATATTTCTTTGGTGTGTTTAAATTGGCAATCATTATAAAAATGTTCATTTAAGCAATACATGCAGGTAAGTGCTTAATGTATATCCTTATTTTTCACATTTCGAAAAATTTTTATGTAATTATTTGATTTAATTTTTTCTAATTTTAAGCAAAGCTAAAATTTATTAGTATTAAATACTGATTATAATATACAATAATATTACAAATACTTATTTAAAGTATATTTATTAGTCTTGCTAAAAATGCCGGATATATCATCTTTCCTAAAGCTTTTAAAGTGTTTGTTGTTCCTAAGAAATAACTTTTTTATAAATGAACCACAATCTTCAGTCTTCTCATATAAAGTAATGTATATATAAAAGTCCATTTATATCCAATAAGCTTCTAACACATTAAACATTGCTCAAAGTCCATCGTTGAATTTGTAAAATTTATTATTACATTATTTTCTGTACACCATGAATAGCAGAAATTACTATTTATATTGTGTACAAGTATCTATATAGAAATTAACTTAGTATTAATGAATAACAGTTTTAGGTTTTCTCAAACTCGCACAAAGATTAATCAATATTTGTTCAAAAACACAAACATTAACATATCACAGCTAAATGTGATTCGTCAATTACTATTACAGTGCAAGTATCATATGATTGGATTAATCAATGTACATATTATATTTACAATATAAGTAACATTATTTTTTACATTAATTTCAAAAATAAATAAATAGCATATTTCGTATCAGCATAACTAGCATTAGATCTATTAAACTTTTTATAGAAATGTATATCACAATACAAATGTAATATTCCTGATATACATTTATTTAACGACTAATTCTGTACATTTAAACATAGAATTACACATTTAAAAGTGATAAACCCTATCTTTAATTATCTGTATCTGTAGCACAGTGAAATTGTATTTGTGGCTCGGTATATCAAAATGTTGCAAGCTGTGTAATGACAGGGCGCAGGAGTGTGCATCCCAAGGTATTGAAGGGGCCCAAGCCTCCCTGTTTTTTCAAAAGCTGTATTCCTTATTTGTTTCAATGAAAGCATTCTTTAAATTAGATTCCAATTTTGATCAGCCCTCGAAACGGGTCGGTTCGTGTAAACAATTAGCTGAGTCGGGTCATTAAACCTTCTCGGCGGATTAGTCCAAGACTCAAGTTTGACAAAATAATTTCATTGAAATTGAACGTATATATTTTAGCTATTTGACCGGGCTAAGGACTATCCCTAGGAATGTCAGTATTATTAATGATGAAAACTCAGTTAAAATAGCCTAAAGATGCAAAGCATTTATTAAGAATGTAATATTAAAAAAAATATATTATTAAATATATATATATTATATATATATATATATATATATATATTATACGACAATTTCTCCTCAAGAATATTTTGAATTTTTGTAGTACTGCAGAATTACATGTCATGAAGACAATATTTCAGAGTCATTGAAATTTCGATATAATTCGTAAAAAAAAATTTCTGTTGTTTTATATGATAATTTCCTTTAGAATTATTTGTTGCGTAATAAATAATTATAATATTGTTTTCTATAAAGTTAACTTATTAAGAAATATTGTAGTAATTAAAGAAACCTAGTTTAGAAAGGTAATTATTAAATATTCACAGTTCAATCAAATTCATATTTTTGTACTACTGAAAAATATTCTCCAATAGGCGTAGGTCTACATTTAAGCAGCAAAGGATTCTGCATACTATATACAATTTTGATATCTTTTAAGCCAAAAAAATTAATTTTAATGTAAAAAAATTGAATTACTTAAAAGACCCCGCGGATGAAAACGCAAACCAGAAGGCAAATATAATTAATATAAAAGCAAGAAATGTTCATTTGCATTATAGATATTATATATGTATGCTAAAAGAATGTAACAAGTTTAATACAGTTATTGGAATTCCAAAAAGCAGAACATAGTGTGTTATCTTACTGTTGCATTTCATATTATCAAAAATAGTAAATTCTATTTTAGCTCTTGCAATATGGGACACTCTTTCAATAATATTTGATGGGCCAATTGATGCCTCTCAAGGTGATAAATTTCTGGATTGGAGCTTTCCCAACGCATTTCTTCTGCAGCAATTTGGTAATTTCATTTTTGTAGCAAATGCATAATGACATAATGGAATATATTCTAATGCATGCAGAAAAACGTTAATATATTGCTTTATTTGACTATGCTGTTTTTTAACAATGTACTCTAAAGTGCATCACCAGCATTTCAAATACGAAAACCGTTTTTCATAACCCTGGCTCTCTTGTGATGACTTTGTCACCACACTTACTACGCTTTCGACTCCTTGAGTATGGCATGGATATGAAGGGCTTGATATGGAACTTTCAGTGGCTTTTTTATCTCATTGTCTGTAAAACAATTCAGAATAGGAAGAGGAAATATATCTTCTTTTTTCATGCAATCATATTGAAATATTCATCAGTAATAATGTACAATGTTTTCCTCCTCACTCAATAATGAGCATCACATCATAGTTTCTTATATGCTTCAGCTCATCTTTTGTAATACAAAGTAATATATTTTCGATTGAAGCAAAATAAAAATTGTGAATTAAAGTTCTTCTCATTATTTTTCTGTATTTGGGTTTTGTTTAATGTATAAATTTTAGTAGAAATCAAAAACTGATGGTCGCTTCCTAGCCATGGAGTGCTGCTGAAAAACCTATCAGGATCAAAACAATTTAAAACTAAATTTACTAAGTCTCTAAAATTATTGAATAGGTCAATTGACCTAAATTGATTATATATTTTCAAATTATTTTTAAGGTATTTGCTGAAATTTTCTAATATTTTTTAGNGTATATATATATATATACATATATATATATATATATATATATATATATACATAGAAATTTTCAATACTCGTAATCTGTTGTATTTGACAATTTTGTAAACAATTTTTTTTCTTGAATTAGGTTTGATTTTGGTTATTACATTGAAAAAAAATAGAAATGTTCTACTTAAAAAGTTTAAAAAACAATTTTTGACAAATTTTTGCAAATTTTATTTATTGCAAATTATTGCAACGATATTTAGATTAAATTTAAAACAAATTAAAGTCGAAATAAAAATAAGAGCTAGAGCAAATTTATTGCGCAATATATGCATACAAAATCTAAAAACTAACACATGACAAGAAAATAGAACATAAACAAATAATTAACTACAAATTAATATGTACAATATATAATAATATGCTCAATGTTGAATGTATGTTTCGAATGCATGAAGTGTATTACCGTCCCCTAATATATACTGTTTTATTAGAAGAAACTGTTTCAATTTTTTTATAAAATTTTATATTTTTTTTTCTATTCGAAATTTCATAGCACAAATTATTCCACAATTTAGTTGATGTGATGAAATCTATTACTATTTTAATCTAAACACAGAAATTTTTGCGATCGCTCATTTAATTTAATATAGTCATTAAGGAAAAGGCGAGATGTTTGTAGAGATTTGAATTTAAATAAGATAGATAGCATATGCATGAGAATTTGGTAGAACGGAGATTATATTTTTATTTATTATAATATACTGATGCTTCGTCATGCTTTTTTGTAAAGTTAAGAGTTTTTAAAGACCAATTTAATGTCTTTGATAGAAGTGTGCGATGTTTCGAATTTAGAATAGTTAAAAGAAAGGAGCAGTATTAAGAAGCAAAATAAAAATTGTGAATTAAAGTTCTTCTCATTATTTTTCTGTATTTGGGTTTTGTTTTATGTATAAATTTTAGTAGAAATCAAAAATTGATAGTCGCTTCATAGCCATGGAGTGCTGCTGAAAAACCTATCAGGATCACAACAATTTAAAACTAAGTTTACTAAGTCTCTTAGGTTCTCACTTGGACTTTAACCCTATAATTATTGAATAGGTCAATTGACCAAAATTGATTGTATATTTTCAAATTATTTTTAAGGTATTTGCTGAAATTTTCTAATATTTTTTAGTTTTACTATGCTTGCTAAGTAAATGTAATTCTTTTAAAATTTTCAATAAAACCAATTTCCTTTCCCACAATATCTAAATATACCTAAAAAGACTGAATTAGTCAATTGACCAATGAACATTTTAAGGGGGGAAATATTATATTCATTCATCAATTTAATGATAATTTAATGTTATAATTATTAAATCAGCAAATTTAATTATAAATTGAAGTTGATAGTTTGCATAGGCAGCTCCCGCAAATATACATATTGCAGTTCACAAAGCAATTGCAGTTTCTGAAGTTCAGAAGTCCGCTCACGTAGATCCGCCAGTTTTCAGAATCTGAAATAGAAAATTTAATTTTTTTTAAAACATGTGGAGCTTTTCATTCAAAATGTTGATGTAGTCGTCCCGGTTCATCTTAACGCACTACTTGATATATGTCAGTGAAATAATGAGCCATCCAACCAAGGCCATGGTAGTTGGACGATGCTGTCGATGCGTAGCAGAATTGAATCTTGATGACTGTACAGGGCTTATAAAAATATGCATTGGTTGTACTGAATATCTGAAATGTTGTGCCAGTAATGCACTTAAGAGTTTTAAATTGACGAGTGTACAGGTATTTTATTGCATACAACGTACCAGTTCCATTGAAATTGTATATGATATAGTATTTAAGAAATACCCAAATTGTGTTGGCTTCACTAGGTGCTGAAGGAAAACGAAAAGAGGGACTTGGCCTGTACAAACAATTCGGGGACTAAAAGAGCTTATGGGTAAGGATCTATGGTTTCTTGTGCTAAGTTTATCTTTAGAGGTGGGGACCTAGTTAGTCTCAAAAAAGTGAGAAAGTTTTTGAATTTCTCATAAGGTAGCAAGAATCTGTACTTTTTATGTATAGGTCTGTGGTTTATTGTAGAAAATGGGGAAGGAAATCTCCCCAGTCCCTCGTGGCTACATCCTTCAACAAAAATGTGTTTAAATTAACAACTTCGCTAAAACAGTATTGGTTCTATTTACTAAATGTACACAGATTTATGCATGTGGAATTTGGTCTATCAACTGCTTTATAAATGTCTTAAGTACCAGCGTTTGGTGGATGTTAGATGAAATGCATAACACTGGTTTAACTAATGTGCTTTTCATATTTTTAAAAATGGAAGGCTTGAAAATTTTTGAGAAATATTTGCAATGCTTGGAAAATTTTAGGAAAATTTGCAAGTTGTTTAAAAAATTTGAGAAATATTCTGCAAAAATTGGCAAATCTTTGGATTGATTTACAATAGGAACACAAAGTTTGGCATTAATTTCGAATTTTCCAACCTTTTCACTAGAGTTGCCCAAATTAACCTAATATCTTCCTAACTCTTCATTTTGCTTCCTCCTGAAAAAGGAGGGGACTGCAGTCTCATAACACTTCTTTAAATCCTCCACTGGAAACAGCATTTGAAAATTGTAAAAAATCTGTGAAATAACAACAGATCTGAAATTTTTGCACCAAGCATGACAACAATAGATAAATACTTCGGAAACTATTCATCATCAGCATATACCGGGTGAGTCAAAATGTTGTTACTTTTTTAAAAGCTATTATTGAGAAAAGGTTAGCAGAAAAAACATATTATTAGCAACAAATGAAAGGGAAATTTCCTAGTCTATAACAATTGCTCAAAATGTTCTCCGTTCACCTCAAGAACCAGTTCACATCTCCGGGGCAAATTGTTGATTGCAGCTATCATTTCCCCACGTGTAATTTTTTAAACTTCTTTAGTGATACGTGTTTTCATTTGACCAATATCATTTGGTTTGCCTTGATGGTAGATTCTATCTTTTAAGAGAGGCCACAACCAGTAATCCAGTGGAGATAGATCTGGAGACCTTGGTGGCCACTTAACTGTTAACCCTCGTCCAATAACCCGATCACCAAATATTTTGCTTAAGAGTTCTCTAACCTGAACATTGTAATGGATAGAGGCCCCATCCTGCTGAAAAATTGTTAACGATAGTTTCCATTTACTACATATGAAAGGTAGCAAATGTGTTTTGATTAAAGTTGAGTAAGATTGGGCAGTTACTGTGTTCTCAAAGAAGAATGGAGGAGTGATAACATGTGATGAGAAGCCAATCCAAACCATCACCCAGGGACTATGAAATGATTTACTGATACTGATGTGTGGGTTATCAGTGCTCCATATGATACAGTTATGCTGGTTAATTCTACCATCTAATGAAAACATAGCCTCGTAACTCCAAACAATCTCATCCTAGTGGTTTACCATCCACTTGCAAACTCCTTAAGACTTGTTTTGTCTTCATCACTGAGTGCCTGGTGAATGGTAATATGATATGGGTACAGAAACAAGTTCTTCCTCAGAATGCGATTAACACTTGTTTGGCTTATTCCAGCAGTTTCTGCAATTTTCTGTGTGGAAGAACAACCATAGACATTTGAGGAGGATGTTTCTGCTAATGCCTCTTCAATAGCCAGAAGACGTTCATTTTGCAAAGAGGGTCTAGGCTTGATTTTCCAGGAGCAACATTACCAGTTCCTGCAAATTGCATGAACAGATTTGTAATAAACGGTTTTGAGAAAGGAGTCTTGTTGAAATTATTTTTGAGTCTGCCATTTGAGTAATGTTGCAGTCACACTTTCACCATTTTGATAATATAATTTTATAATTTGAGCCATTTCTCTACATGATAAATCCATAGTTGCAGGTAAACACTTCTAACTAAAACGAAATATGTAAATAATGCAATCCAAATATGCATACATTAATTATAAGTGAACATAAATAAAACAACCATATTTGATTCGCTAGTAATGACAAATTAAAGAAAATAACAACATTTTGAGTTACCCAGTATGTAAATTATGTAGTTCCAATAGATATTCTTGTTTCATCAATGTAGAAATGGCGTTACTGGAAAGCCTTATTCAATGAAATATTTGTAAGACATATTTACATACCTACAGTGGATATAGTTTTTATGTTGTTATCATCTCGATTTAAAATTTTGAGAGAACAATGAATGCTTGCGTTTAATGCTTCCTTTCACAATATCGTCCCGTCAAAAACTGCCTCAAATAGTATATTTTTTTAAAAATACAGGTGGCAAATCTGAAAAGTCCTTAAAAAGGGAAAATAATAATTTTTTTATATAAAATTTTTAAGAGTCATTTTATTTTTGTCAATACTGAATGACATAGTAATAGCATGTCTCTTTAAGAAATGAGAAATATGAGGCTTTTCTGATATAAGTCAATATTTAGATCACAGCAATGATTGCGCAACTACTGGCGTGGCTCACTGGATTGTAGTAGTAATTAGCTTTGATAGGCTTGTAGCTGTTTTTCTACCTATATCTTACAAAAATAATTTTTCCAGCAGCAAGTTTGCTTTAAAAACAATAATGATTGTAATTGTGTTCAACTACATCACTCTTGCCCTACCCTCCATGTTTGTTTTTCATCAATGTACAAATGGGCTCTGTCAAATAAGGCCATCATGGGAAGGCACTAAAGTTGTTCTGATATTAATTTTTATCCAAGGAATAATCCCAATGATCTTGGTCATAACATGTAATATTTCAATTGGAGTAAAGATGTCTTTGAGCAATAATGATTCATCAAAAGCCAGAAATAATGGAATTGACAGATTATTATTTATCATATCTGTGAGTTTTCTTATATTTGTGACAATTTCGGACGTCTCCTATATTTTTGTTCACTATTCATCTTGGGTAAAAAAGTGTTCACTATCCTCAGTGTTCCTGGAAATAGTTGGAAATGCTGCTCAAGTCACAAACAATGGTGTGAACTTCTTCCTATACATATTGCTTGGGAAGCACTTTCGCAAGGGCTTTATGAAACTTTTTTTTAACTAATTTTGTAACATTATAGTGGCATAGTGTAATCATTTTAAAGGGTCAGCATTATATGTATATTGCAAAATCATTGAAATACAAAATTTAATGAAGTTCAGTAATGTTTAGCTCTTATGAAATTGAGGATTAAATTAAAAAATTTTCTCCCATTTTTACCATATTCAGCACGTTTACTTGCAATGATAGAAGTTCATAAAATTATATGCCTTTCTAAGGAAAAACATGACATTTCCAAAGAAATAACTTCAAAAACTCAGTATCAAATTCATTTGATTATATATTTAATGATTCAATATTTACAATGCTTTACTTTATCCAGATATTATAGCTACTGAAATAACTGCATTTTGAGAATTTATTAGAGTTCTACAAGACCACTCCCATTACTTGTCTTGGTCCAATTGTGGAAGACTAGGAATGAAACCATAAAAAAACAGGAAAAGCATCAGTATTGTACCATAAACAGGATCAATTTGATTAAAAATTTGCTATCATATTCAAACTATTGAATTTACAAAACTAAAATGTGTTTGTAATACTTTTTTTCTGAATGAAACTTAATGACTATATGAATTATTTTAGCACACATGCTCTCAGGGGAGGTCTGAACCAGCAAGACTGGGACAAGTTTGCACAGGACTGGACTGGGACAGAATTAACAAATTCATCACTGAACTAGACCCATGTGCAACATGATAAAAATTCCTGAAAATTTGAAATTTTAATTTGCAATCTTACATTGTACAGGGTGTCCATAAAGTCCAGACACAGGATACCATACCTCAAGAAAGTAATAAATTAATAGTTCTTAGTGGCCATGAAAGATCCTCATATTAGGGGATAGAAAATGAATTGCAAAATTTTAATGTGCTTCATCTGGGAAGAAGTTCACTTGCTTAGACATTGGAGATATTAATTATAAAATTTAATTGCATCCAGACTTTATGGACACCCTATAGAAAAATTTGCTTCTTTTAAAGAGACACACTTCAAAAGGATAAGCTTTTTCCAGTTTTCATCTAATTGGGCATCTAACACATTAAATCTAGGGCATCATTGACGTAAAAAATAAAAACCTTGTGAAAGATGCAGTAGTTGTTCAAATATAACAACATAATTTACATCTCTTCAGCAATGTAAAATTTATTGATTCATTTTAAGCAAAATATGATTTTTATTAATATTTTGCAATTTTTTATGGCATTATTCAAACATTTGGTTAAGGCATTGGAATGAAATTGTTCCTAAGACATTATGAATATAGCCAAACTATAATTTTAAGGCATGTCTTACATGATCACTGTTATCATTACCAATTCTCACTGATTCAGTGATATAGCTGGAAAAAATAGAAAATTCTCATTTTTATATAAGCTTTTGATTGAAATCTGGCTTGCTTGGCATACAAAAATTATCATTCTTTTGTGATTATTATTATGTGATGGTTTATAAGCAAGAGATTTGATCAAGCACTGACTCTGTGATGTAGATTTGAAAGTTAATTTCCTAGCTTCAATAATTCTATCTGAGGCCAACATTGGCCTCATTTGAACTATAAATTTTATATTCAATGCTGTAGGGAAGCATGCTTACTCACGACTTCTTTGAGAATAGATTTCACAAGAAATAAATCAAATGTAAATATGTTTGCAGCAAGATTTTCATCAATCACAGTACTGGTTTAGAGCCAAAAGATGCCATCTTGGGGTTTACTAATTATAACAAAACAATTGTGTCACAATGCCTATGGCTGTGTCCATTTCCAAAGAATTTCTGTTCAATTGTTTTTATGCTACTTGATTGACCAAAAAAAGAAAGGAGTGATGTGGAAATTATGTTGTTGCTATTATGACCACAGCATGTATCACTCTACACAATAAGTTGTTTATATGGCTATCTGAATCTGCCTGTAGTTGAAACATAATGAGGTACAAGTCAAGTTCTTTTTAAATATTAAAAATATAGATATTTATGTAATAAAAAATTCAAAAAGAAATATAAATTTGGCCAATCATACACAAATGAATTTTTAATTCCATGTATTTTAAGATATAATAAATTTAGTGGCAGTCCAGATTATTTTGAATTAAACTAATATATAGGAATGTAGCTACTTGATTTGTATTTGTGAAATAAAACTGCAATATAGAAAAGATTCAGAAATCAATAAATGCTTTGCCATTCTTTCAAGTTCTATGCTACTGAAATTCAAACAATCAAAATTCTCATATCACCTAAAACAAACATTCTTGTAAAAATGTCCAGTATCAATATTTAGCATCAACATCAAGTAAATTTGAATGAAAACAATTAACAAACATTCAAATGATATCCATTGCTTTCCTCATCAACCCACAAATATTTTTGTTTATATTACAAATGTTGATAACACTGTGCAAGACTGGCAGTTACAC
The DNA here is from genome assembly GCA_900660155.1 of Hofstenia miamia. Classification (NCBI taxonomy): domain Eukaryota; kingdom Metazoa; phylum Xenacoelomorpha; order Acoela; family Hofsteniidae; genus Hofstenia; species Hofstenia miamia. The sequence continues at coordinate 1,155,188 of CABFPE010000109.1, forward strand.
AGATGAGATGACTAAGTAATAATAAAACTTGGGGATGTAAGTGGGCTTATGTTGTCAGACCAAATCTTTAAAAATGCATATGATGTAGGCCCAGAATATTGACAAAGAATAAAACTGCATGTTATATATAATCCCTAGTTTATCTGAAAATATGTGGATATTGACACATCTATGAAAAAATGTGCTGCCCTGTCCTGGTATGAATTTATTTTATATCTCAAGTACGTGAAAATCTTATTTTCTTTTCAAATAAATGTCCTATTTTCTACAAATTTCCAAGTAACCCCATACCTAGTATCTAGATGATAAGGTAACTAAGGCTCATGAGAGCAGCAGGTCACCTAACAAATTGAAGTTTAATAATATAAAAATGTGGTAGCAACCTCATTTTATGTTGAACTTAAAAAATTTATGCTTCAAATTAAAAAAGCTGAACTACAAACAATAATAATAAAAGTGAACTTCAATTTCAAAAATGGATAAACATGATCAATCTGTTATGAGTTGAAAGGAAATCTCTAATTTTATGGTCCTGCATAGCCAAAGAAGTTGCAGAGAACTTTTGTAAGTGATTTAAAGTTT